>CM053576.1:20951904-21113295 GCA_028646485.1 Cryptoprocta ferox | reverse complement strand
GGTTAAACAAAGGCATTTAACATCTTGAATGAAAAAAGGATGCTACAAATAAAAATGAATCATTATCAGATAAGGTCAAAACCAACACCGTCCTTGAATAAAATTACCTATATTTCCTAACAGAAAATCTGAAAACATACACCAAGTATGCAGAAGCAATTTTCCCTAAGACACTAAAAAAAATTTAAATCTCACTCAGCAATTCAAATGGATAAGCTTTCTAATGATCTGCATCTTCTATAACTTGAGGCATATTTTAAGTATAAAAATTTAATTCTTCAAACTAACTTTTCTATAAGTACTTTGAAAATAGCACGCAGGCAAAATATTAACTAAATCTTACCAGTAAGTGTAATATAGTAGCATCAGTCGTAAATTCAGATACTAGGTAACATTAAATGTTATTGTAGCTATGACCCCTATGTTGTGTAAGAAAAAGATTAATAAAAAATGTCTGGCAGGAAAAAAAAATAGGTAAGTAAGACTGATCCACAGTGAATTAGTTCAAATTTAAGGACGGAGCATAATTCAGCTTCATTAGCTAAACCATAACCACAAACAATTTTAGACCTTTTCTTTCTCCTGAGAGTTTTTCCTCTTCATTATGTATCTGTTTAATAGGATTATGATTTCCATTTATAAATATGGAAAATTCAAAGCTAACTACTTAATTCTTGGTTACATTTGCAAGTCAGTGAAGGAAAAAGGACTGCAGTTTGAGATTGGCTGAATTTACTAATATCCTCATCCTCTCCCTTTTGTCTTTGATTCCACCCAAAAGACTACAATGTTTTCAGAATACCTCTGGAAATATTTCCCAGACATCATTACAGCTTGTATCTTTAACACTAAGATAAACAGAGTGTTTATATGAAGTGCACGATACCATAACTTTGCTCTCATCTCACCTTATAAAAATAAAATGGTCGTAAATTGAGAACTTCAATAATCCAGGGGAAAGTACGAGGTGAGCTATAGGCAAAGAGCACAATTTCCAAACAACAGGCCATCAAGGAACGATGAAATATATCCTGCTCTAAAAGAACCTTGGAGAACAGAAAAACCGCAATTTAATATTTCTCAGCAATTTCAGCCTTTGCCATTCTATAAAGACTAAAAAAAAAGATAAAATAATCTGCATACATTATATTATATGAGATTATCAAAGATAATAATGTGAGCTCTCAAATTGGTAGTTTTGTTATAACATAATCTTGCTCAATGGTAGATTTTAAATTTAAATGAGGCACACACAACAATCTGCTTTGAAATAATAAAACAGCAATATCCCCACCAAGAGGAAGCATTAGGATTAGTTCCATTTATTAAAAAAAATTTTTTTACATTTATTTATTTTTGAGAAAGACAGAGCACAAGTGGGGGAGGGGCAGTGAGAGAATGAGACACAGAAGCTGAAGCATAAAGAACCTGTCAACATAAAGATTTGTTAATGAGGGGTGCCTGGGTGGCTCGGTCAGTTAAGTGTCAGACTCTTGGTTTCAGCTCAAGTCACGATCAGGTTTTGTGGGTTTGAGCCCTACACTGGGCTCTGCACTAGCAGTGTGGAGCCAGCTTGGAATTTTCTCTCTCTCCCTCTCTCTCTGTCCCTCCCCCACTTGTGCTATCTCTGTCTCTCTCAAATAAATAAACTTTAAAAAAATTTTGTTACTCAAAACACTAAAATCAAAGGATTATGTCAGCTAAGAGTTAAAAAAGTTCAGAGAAATAATTTACTAAGAAGATAAAAGTCATGTTCACCATTAAGATTTTTTTTTTGAGTTTAAGATTTAACATAAGTTTTCAGTTTTAAAAAGTGTTTGTTGCCATCTTCTTTCAAATATCACTCCAAATCAACAAAAAGGATAAGAAACAGAAACTACCGTGGATAAAACTATGTCAGCTGTAACTGCAAATTAGAGTACGTGAAAACTGAAAGTGGATGGAAGGATGACAAATTACTCAGTACAAAGTAGGATGGTCAAACATAAGGGCCTAAAGAGAGACACTTAGAACTAATTAATTTGTTCTATGCAACCTGGGAAAAACACAGCAACTAAGGGGACAAGCGGAACAGAAAGTAGGGGTTAGGCAGGGGCTGACAGGAATGGATGATTTGAAAGTTCGTCATAGTTAGAATTAGAACTCCTCAGGTCCCCACCCAACCCCTAATGAGTCAGATGATAGGCCTCTAGTCTGTCCCAACAGGGATCTGGAGAATTATTCTAAGACTGAACTAGGGAAACTCAGAGCTTGAGAACACCAGGCGCAGAAGAAACTGAGGTTTTAGGCAAAAGTCTGCAGACTGCATTGTGAGACCAAGTTTCCCTTTCTTGCTTTGCTCTGTAACACCAACACTCAGCAAAAGATTAGCAGATACTTCTCTACAGAAATTGAAATATTCCAGAACATTAAAGACACCAAATGTTGAGGGTCCCTAATACTACATGATTATATGAGACTGTTGGGTTTATATTACTACTCCTGCAAATAAGGCTTTGAACCAAACTGTTCGGTCACCATAAGGGTTTATTAATGTCTCATTTTTAGTGCCTCATTTAATATAAGTGGATACCCAAGAACAATCTGACAATATAAAGAAATCCTCCCACTGGAAGATAAAAATTAAAACAAACAGATAAAAGGGGCACCTGGCTGGGTCAGTCAGTTGTTCTCAGAGTTGTAAGTTGGAGCCCCATGTTGGGTGAAGACATTACTTAAAATCTTTAAGGGGCTTTTGGGTGGCTCAGTTGGTTCAGTGTCTGACTCTTGATGTTGGTTGGCTCAGGTCATGATCTTGAGGTCATGGGATTGAGCCTTGGATTGGCTTGATCTCTTGGGATTCTCTCTCTACCTCTCTTCTGACTCTCCCCTGCTCGTGCTCTCTCCCAAAATAAATAAATCAATAAACTTTAAATATCCCAGGGTCATGGGATCAAGCCCTGTGTCGCGTTCTGTGCTGAGGGTGCAGCCTGCTTGGATTCTTTCTCTTCCTCTGCCCTTCTCCCCAGCTTGCTCTCTCTCTCTTTCTCTCTCTCTCTCACACACACACTCTAATAAATAAATAAATAAATAAATAAATAAGTAAATAAAATACTTTATGCAGTTTTTAAAAAGGGACTTAAGGCTTCCACAGTTTATTTGAACTGTAAAATGTCTATACCAGTGGTCTGTGAAGATATGCATATATAATGTAATACTTAGAGTAACCACTAAAGCAAATCTATACAAAGAACAGCAGTCTTAAAAATGTTCAAGTAGGGGTACCTGCTGGCTCAGTCAGTAGAGCATGCAACTCTTGATCTCAGGGTCATGAGTTCAAGCCCCATGTTGGGCATAGAGCTTAATAAACAAACAAATAAAAAATGTTCAGATAATCAAGAGGATGGTGGGAAAAAGAAAACAAAATACCAAAGAGAACAAATAGAAAGAAATAAAATGGCAGACATATGCCATAACATCAGTAATTAAATGTAAGTCTGAATTTACCGATTTGAAGAGACTAAGAGAGATAAAAAAATGTGACTCAATTACATGCTGCCTACAAGAAATTCACCTCAAAAATAATGATACATGTTGCTTGAAAATAAAAGGATAGAGAGGTACCTGGGTGGTTCAGTTAGTTAAGTGTTCAAATCTTTATTTCATCTCAGGTCATGATCTCAGGGTTCGTGAGATCAAGCCCTGCACTGGGCTCCATCTTGACAGCGTGGAGCCTGCTTAGGATTCCCTCCCTCTCCCTGTCCTCCCCAACTCAAGTGTACTTGTGTGCACTCTCTCTCTCTCTCTCTCTAAATAAATTAATAAACTTAAAAAAAAAGGATGGAAAAAGACATACCACGTAAACAATCAAAACCAAGAGTGGCTATACATAAACAAAAGATAGACTTTGGAACAAAGACAATTAACAGCTTCAGAGTGGACATTATCTCATAATAAAAGGATCAATTAGCAAGAAGACATAGCAATCTTCAATGTGTATGTATCAAACAGTAGAGCTTCAAAATATATGAATAAAAAATAACCTGATAGAACTGAATGAAGAGGGGTGCCTGGCTGGCTCAGTTGGTAGAGCATGCAACTCTTGATCTTAGGGTTGTGAGTTTGAGCCCCACACTGAGTGGGAAGATTACTTAAAAATAAAATCTGAAAAAAAAAAAGGAAAGAACTGAAAGGAGAAATAGATAAATCTACAATTACATCTGGAGACTTCAATACTGCTCTCAACAATAAAGCCAGACAGAAATTCGGCAAGGACACAGAAGAAGTCACCACCACCACAACCAATACTATAGAACTGACATTTACAGAACACTCTACCCAACAACAGCAGAATACACAGGGGGTCATAAAATGAACCTTAACAAATTAAAAAAAAAATAGAACTCATACAGAGTGTGAGTAGAATGAGTGTTACTACAAAAGGGTAGCATGAGGGAGATTGTTGTGATAGCAGAACAATTCAGTATCTTGATTTTGGTGGTAGTTGTATTAATCTACAAGAAATGCAATGGTGAAGAGGAAGATACATACATTGTTCCAATATTAATTTCCTAGTTTTGACATTATACTATGTAAAATGTAGCCAATGTGGGCAACTGACTACATAGGACCTCTCTGTACTACTTTTGTAATTTTCTGTGAATTTATAATTATTATTATTTTTTAAAAAAATTTATTTATTTTCAAGAGAGAGAAACAGAGCATGAGTGGTGGAGGGACAGAGAGAGGGAGACACAGAATCGGAAGCGGGCTCCAGGCTCTGAGCTGTTAGCACAGACCCTGACGTGGGGCTCGAACTCACAAACTGCCAGATCATGACCTGAGCTGAAGTCAGACACTCAACCGACTGAGTCACCCAGGCGCCCCTATAATTATTTCAAAATAAAAAGTTGAAAATTTACTTCTTTCTCAGGAAGCTATGGAAGCATACGCTCTATCAAATATTAGGATAAATCATAAAAGAGAAAGCTATGGAATCCAGGAAAAAGGGGGACCAACAAAGGAGAGAGACGAACATTTCCAGAATGAAAACTAAAAGAAATTTTAGTACATTAGTTATGCTGCACCCCTAGACATCAACCTGTTCCTACTGGAACTGAAAGTCAGAGGACTCCAAGAGTGACAAGAAAGAGGAGGAGGAAATTGAAAGATCATATTAAAAGCTTTGAGATTTTATAAACTGTATGTTTATAATATGTACATATTTACTTATTTATTTATAGTAGGCTCTATGCCCAACATGGGGCTTAAACTCACCACCCCAAAATCAAGAGTCACATTCTCTGCCAACTGAGCCAGCCATGTACCCCAACAACTTTGACTTTTTAGAAAAATTTTAAATAGCTATTGGAGAGAGTGGTCAGAGTTATCAAATGATCAAAGAACACAAAGCAATTTTTTAACAAGCCACTCACAGTTTATTCCTCAAAAATTCCTGGGAGGTATAAGCAAATATCTTTTTTAATTTTTTTAATGTTTTTTATATTTATTTTTGAGAGGGAGAGAGAGACAGAGACAGAGAGAGAGAAGGAGACACAGAATCCAAAGCAGGCTCCAGGCTCTGAGGTATCAGCACAGGGCCTGACATGGGGCTTGAACTCACAAGTTGTGAGATCATGACCTGAACCAAAGTTGGACGCTTAACCGACTGAGCCACCGAGGCGTCCCTGGGCAAATATCTTAATTATCAGTTGGGTTAATAGTTGGGGTGGGGGGAGTCTCTTATTAGTTAGCTGGGAATGAAAGGATCTGAAGGGAAAGGATACTAGTGGTTTAGCAGAGATGAATTTCATGTATTTTACATTTCTATCTAGAAGTGACTAGGTCTAGATGTGCAAAACACAACTAAGGCAACTAGCAAGTCATACTGGTTAAGTTTGCTATTAACTGCTGATGCCCACAACACCCTTAGAGCCTCTCAATACACTGTTCTCAGGCTTAGGATTTTTGAACATTGCCAGTGGCTGGGAGAATGGATTTACTTACTGACATGTCCATTCCATGAAGTCTTCGTGTTTCCTGAACCATTATAGTCTCTAATATTTTATAATACAAAATTTCTGCAAGTTTTAGTCTGTTTACAGCAAAGTCTAGGGAGGGGGATAAAAGGGAAAATATTTGTTACTGAAATGTAACTGTTTAGGACTGAAGTACAAAACATATATAAACTTAAATCTTGTACATTAAAAATAGCAAGGAAGGAAAAAAATGTAATTTCTACTTTTTTAGGGCCAATCTACCTACTTTCAATGCTGTGTCAACTTTAGTTTTGTCTTCTTACCTATGTGCGATCCAGGCTGTTCATCTGTTGATTGTGTATAGTGTTGGCAGAAAGTCTCTCCTATTCCTTTCACTATTTTCATAATGTTTTCCATAGGATTACGCATACAAGATCTATAAAATACAAGAGGAACCTAATTACCAGGAAAAAAAACCCAGACTACCAACATTTCTTCCTTCAAGAATTAATTTGTTAGTGACCATAGTTTTAGTCCCAGCTGTAAACCCAGACATGTAAACAGCATGTTTTAAATAAATCTAGAGCTTTTAAACAAAATCATTTGGCATACTGTTTTGGAATTTCAACATTAGCAGAGTCAGTATTATCTCTTTTGTGCTTCTATTTATATGACATTCTGGAAAAGGCAAAATTATAGGGATAAAAAATATATCAGTCTTTGTCAGTGGGTGGGATGCCATATGGGTTGACTAAAGGTATAAATTTTGGGGGCTAATGGAATTGTTCTATATCTTGATTGTGATGGTGGCTGTTACATAACTATGCATTTGTCACATCTCATACAACTATAAAGTTAAAAGGGTGACTTCTATTGCATATAAATTATACTCCAATAAATGTGATTTAGGAAAAAGAGGCTAGAGCCATATTCATATATACATATAAAACAGATACAGCTGACCCTTGAACAAGATGGATTTGAAGTGTGCAGGTGCACATATAAGTGGATTTTTTTCAATACAGTGCAGTATTGTAAATATATTTCTCTTTATGATTTTTTTGGTAAATTTTTTGTTTATATTTGATAGAGAGAGAGAGAGAGAGAGAGAGGCAGAGAGGGAGGCGGACAGAAGCGCCAAAGGGGGCCCTGTGTGGAGAGCAGAGAGCCCAATGTGGGGCTCGAACCCACAAACCACAAGATCATGACCTGAGCTCAAGTCAGATGCCTCACTGACTGAGCCATCCAGCCATCCCTCTTTATGATTTTCTTAAGAACGTTTTCTTTTCTCTAGCTTAATTTATTCTAAGAATACAGTATGTAATACATAGAGCATACAAAGCATGTATTTATCAACTGTTTATGTTACTGGTAAAGCTTCTTCTAGTCAACAGTAGGCTATTACTAGTTAGGTTTTGGGGAATTATTAGTTATATATGGGGTGCCTGGCCGGCTCAGTCAGTAGAGCACGTGACATGATCTTGGGGTCATGAGTTTGAGCCGCATGTTGGGTGGAGAGATTACTTAAAAAAAAAAAAAGTTACATACATATTTTTTGATTGTGTGGAGGGTTGGTGACTATAACCCCCATGCTGTTCAAGGGTCAACTATATATATTTATAGTACTGGAATAACTGTACCCAATTCTTAATAAAGCCTAAAGAATAAATAGAAAAATAAAGCACTAAAAAGGCACTTAGCAAGAAACAACCCTGTAACCCTGATATTGTTACCTTCCTGTCACTCAAACACAGAATCTTAATTCAGAAATGACAAACAAGGGCACTTGGGTGGCTCAGTTGGTTAAGCGTCCAACTTTGGCTCAGGTCATGATCTCACGGTCTGTGAGTTCAAGCCCCACCCCGTTTCAGATCTTCTGTCCCTCTCTCTCTTTGCCCCTCCCTTGCTTGTGCTCTCTCTCTCTCTCAAAAATAAACATAAAAAAAAAAAAAAAAGAAATGAAAAAAAAATCCAGACTATGAGAAAGAATGTGATCTGCTTGAAACAAGATAATGAGTGCAGTGTTCAGGACTCCCAACTCAATGTCCAAACAGACCGGTATCATGTGTAGAGAGGTAAGCAACACATATGGCAAAAATACTTTGTTTTTTCAAGTTCTTCTAATGCAAGCTGTGCCTCTTGAGTTCTGTTTTCTTCCAATTAGGTTGTCTTTTTTTTTTTAAACTATTTTTTTAAGTTTGTTTATTTTTGGGGGGTGGGTAGAGAGAGAGGGAGAGAGAATTCCAAGCAGGCTCCAACCTGTCAGTGTGGAACCCAATGCAGGGCTCAAACCCATGAACTGTGAGATCATTACCTAAGCCAAAATTAAGAGTTGGATGATTAACCAACTGAGCCACCCAGGTACCCCTCATGTTTAGGTTTTTAATCCATTTTGAGTTAACTTTTGGATATAGTGTAAGATAAGAATCTACCTTCATTATTTTGCATGTAGACATCCAGTTTTCCCAGTAGCATTTGTTGAAGAAACTATCCTTTCCCCATAGTGTAGTCTTGGAACCCTTGTCAAGGATCATTTAACCAAATACATGAAGATTTATTTTAGCATTCTCTAGTCTGTTCCGTTGGTCTACATGCCTGTCTTTATGTCAGTCTCATCCTGTTTTTACTATGGTAGCTTTGCAATATATTTTGAAGTCAGGAAGTATGAGGCTTCCAGCTTTGTTGTTCTTGCTTTATCCCTTCAAAGGCATTTTGAAATTCTACATGAATTATAGGATTTTTTTTTCTATTTCTGTAAACAATGTCACAGGCATTTTGATATGGCTTGTATTGAATCTATAGATTGCTTTGGGTAATAAGGACATTTTAATAATATTAAATCTTCCCATCCATGAACATGGAATGTCTTCCCATTTATTTGTTTCTAGGTCCTTTGTTTTGTACAGTATGTTTCCTTGCTTCCTTCTCTTGTTGCTATAAAATGTTTGCATCGTTGCCTTGACATTTCTTCACACACTTGTTCATGCTTAAATGAACAGTTCAGCCCAGATCTATTTTATTCAAGTGCTTTGAGGATCTAAGATCTTCATGACAGTACTCCTACCTTATCAGCAATCTGCATATCTTTTGAGCTGTGTCTAAGGCTAGGATTGTTCTGTCTACTTTTCTATAAACTGAAGGTTTGGGGTGTAGAAGAAAGCTCAGCTGGTATTATGTTCAGCTTTTGTTAGAAGACCGGGCTTTGCTTATTACTCTTCTGAGATTTAGTTAAATGTCCCCATTCCAGGGTTCACTGTATCTAGTCAGGAATATCTTCTAGTTTTATTAGGATTAGGATCTCACCCCAAATCGGTATGGAATCTTGGAAAATGACAGGCCCTGGGAGTTTTTCATATTTCTGCTGCGATCCTGGTGATGGAACATAGGGGCTTTCACCTGGGAAGGTATCTATGACTTTTTATTCATTTTCCTGCTCACTCCATTTGTTTCTCTCTACATCTGGGGTGTTAACAAACATTCTCAAGACCTATCAACATATCCTCTCTTTCCCTAGTAATGCTTCTTGGAGATGGGCATATCAGAATCATCCATCCTTTCCTTACCATCATTTTGGAAATTTATAGCATGAAATCATATCCCTCGCCTCATTTGGTTGCTGCTGATAAGTAATTTGCTAATTTTTGCTATTCTCTTATTTCACTAAGTATTAGGAAAGAAAGTTCTCTGATCTGGCTTCTATTTTACCATCTTCACTAGGACACATGCCTCTTTATCTTAAATAATTCCATTAAAATTCCATTTACGGCTGTACCATCAATATGTAATCAGTCTCCCACTTGATGAACATTTAGATTGAACCCATTTAAAGTCAATGTGAGAAGAAAAACTAATGCATAACTTAGGGGTAGATACAAGAGTGGAATGTCAGGGCTCAATAACCTTAAGATATGTTTATTTACACTTTAAGGTCTATAATATTATGAAATAGTATTTCTATATAACTTTAATAGGTACTTCCATCTGATTTTAGGTCAACATACTTTGTGACTAAAATTTATTTAGAAAGATAATCATATTATACTTACTCAAAAATATTCATAAGTTGTTCACTTGGTGCATTTTTCAGTCCGGCCACAATACTCTGTAACCGACTCACACTTTGAGTGGCTGAAGCAACAGGAGTAATGACTGCTTCTTTTTCTTGTAAATATCGCCGTCCTGTCAGTGGGGTAGAAGGTGCAAATGATGTTTTCTGTCAAAAAAGAAAAATCTGTGAGATTAAAAAGTTACCTTGCCCTCATTATGTGTTTAATTCACTACATATATCACCTTCTCTATTCATATTTAGTAGAACTTTTTTCTTCCCTCCTCTGGTTATCCACCAAATTTTTAGTAATACCAGGCTAATAACATCCTTACATTCGAAAAACACTTTTTCAAAGTACGTACTACCTATAATCTCATTTTATCATAATACTCATTTGAAATATACACATTTTCACTTTACATATGAAACAGGCTCAGAGAAGTTAAAAAACTTGTTTACGCTGACAAAGTTAATGAAAGAGCTTGGTCTGAAACTTAGGTTTTTTTACCTTCTAGACCAGTGAATTTTCCATGAGACCTCATCCTCCAACCCATTTTATATATAAATACAGAATTAAGCCTTCACTATTAACAATCAAGTCCAGAGTTCTATGGCTAAAGTTCAGGGAAAGCACATAGTTTGTCATGGGTAGTTGGAAACTAAATTTTAAAGCAACAGAACAGTGGCTAAAGTGATGCAAAGAAAAAATGATAAGAAAGCATAAATCCTTCTTTATGTCAAAAGACACATAGCCTACTGAAAAGCCCAGGCATTCTGGGAAAATACATCAAAAATCTGAAAAGCATCAAGAAATGAGGTAATACTAAATGCCACTTTTAAAAATTACCTTTTAAGGCTTTCATGGGAAATACAAATTAGTAGAAGAAACTCAAAATTTAACTTGAAAGATGCTTCTGTTGTTAGTAGAATCACACACAGAGAGAAAAAGATCATTCAAGACTGAGGCCAGGCTAAGTTATATTACTTTTTCAAAGTGTTGTTGAAGATTACAGTCCACATTAGCCTGTGCTGTCAGTTTCCCTAATGGGGCATCACCAGTGAACTTTCGAGGAGTTCCAATTTCCTCTTCTGCATCTGCTCCCAAAAAGATCCTCTCATCAAAATCACCAACAGTTAAAACATATTCTTCATACTCCTTGTTCACTGCTTTGCTGGAAAGAGAATTATTTTATTTACTTTTAAAGATATTTTTTATTATTTTTTTAAAGTTTATTTATTTTGAGAGAGACAGAGAGACAGAGGAGATTACGACTTGAGCTGAGATCAAGAGTTGGATGCTTAACCTGCTGACCACCCAGGGGCCCCTTTAGAGCCACCCAGGGGCCCCTTTAAAGATTTTATTTAAAAAACATTTTTTTAATATTTGAGAGAGAAAGAGAAGAAACAGAGCGTGAGTGGAGGAGGGGCAGAGAGAAAGAGGAAGACACAGAATCTGAAGTAGGCTCCAGACTCTGAGCTGTCAGCACAGAGCCCAATGCGGGGCTCAAACCCACGAACTGTGAGATCATGACCTGAGCTGAAGTTGGACACTTAACTGACTGAGCCACCCAGGCACCCCATAAAGATTTTATTTTAATATTTATTCCTTTTTGAGAGAGACAGAGAGAGAGAGAGTGAGAGTGAGCGAGCAAGGGAGGGGCAGAGAGAGAGGGGGACAGAGGATCCAAAGCACGCTCTGTGCTGAGAGCAGTGAGCCTGGGGTTCGAATTTATGAACCGTGAGATCATGACCTGAGCCGAAGTCAGACACTCAATCGACTGAGCCACCCAAGTGCCCCTTTAAAGATTTTATTTTTTTTAAGTAATCTCTACACCCAACGTGGGACTCGAACTGGTGAGCCTGAGATCAAGAGTCATGTGCTTTTCTGACTGAGCCAGCCAGGCACCCCAAGCACTATTTTAAGCAGCTAGAATAAAACTTAAGTTACACATGGATTTTTATCTTTAAAAAAAAAAATTTATTTAAGTAATTTCTACACCCAGTGTGGGGCTTGAACTCATGATCCCAAGATCAACAGTGGCATGCTCTACCACTGAAACAGCTAGGCATCTCCACAATGGATTTATCTTCACTTCAAGATAGATTTAGACTCCAAGGCCTGGAAAAGCTGATGACTTTCCAATTTTTAACTCTGCCCATCTAACAATATTGAAGCTTCCTATCTGATTATGGACATGCTTCACATTCACATATATAACAATAACAAATTACTCTGAAAGATAAAAAGAGAGTATAAACTTAATCTGAAAACTAGCTGAACCTAATTAAGATATGATCATTGGGGGAACAATAATTGCTTTGAATATAAACACATTCTGAATTTACCAGAAGTCATTGGGTCTGTTTATGAGTTTCTCTGGAAGGAGCTCTTTTAAGTGGCAAAGGTTTCTTAAAATAAGTGTACTTAAAGACAAGGATTAGTTAACAACCCCCAGCTAATACCACTAATGCAGAAGGAACTTGGGTTTGGAGGAGTTAATCTGATGTAATGTTCCCCTTAATAAGTTGCAATAGATCATTATTGACAGCCTGTAATATGGCAGATACCATTAGTGTTAGATACTTACCTATTATCAGTAAAACTGGAAAGGTCCAAGAGACATTCTCCTTTTAAAATCTGGGAAGAAAAAGTCAATTTGTGACATGTAATTAAGTACAGTAACATACAAAAACATGACATTTATCTAAATTTTCACGTTGGCAGTTGTTATAAATAATATACACACAAAACAGAATCACTGAATATTTCTTTCAAACCAGTAAAACCTATTTAGTGTGCAAATAAAAGTTTAAAGTCCATTTTTGAAAATAATTTGAAGTTGGTCTATGGCAGTGGTTTATAAATTCTAGTGACATAACAATCACTTACAGGAATTTCTAAAAAATGCAGATTGATGGACCCCAAGGCCTGAGCTGAGGCAGCATTTTATATAAATTCCCCAAGTGATTCTGACAAAAGCTGTCCAATTTTAAACATTGGTCTATGGAGAAGGGAAACTAACATTTGTTGAGTGATTATATGTATCAGGCAAGAAAAAGATTCAAAGGGAATATAGGTACTATTGCTGGTGAGAGAAGAAAAGTACACTGTTTATAATATTTTCTATGTACCCCACGCTATGCTTAGATTACCACACATCAGGGTTGCAAACTCAAATGGCTTCAGAGGTCAAAGCTCAACATACATAAATGAAGACGGTAGAAAGCATACTTCCCATCTTAAAAGAGGTGGCCATCATTTAGCTTGACCATAGGTCCCATGTAGAAATTCAGGTAGAAATTCCAATCCTGTGCCATAGCTTCTGATTTTTGAAAGAGATTTTCACATAACAAGTCTTTATATGTAAATTAAAATAGAATGAAATTAAAATAACACCCTACACAGGCCAAACAAAACATCTGTGGCTCATGAGCAGGAGGACAATTGTCCAAATCAGGATACTTCGGGAGTGAAATGAAGTGCTATAATAATTATATCAAGACAACAACCCAAAACTAGATAATCCAGGCAAACCAAGATGTATGGTCATTACACCTTAGAGCCACTAGTATGCTGCTTCTGCAGAGCAAAAAAGACATAATCCTTGAGTTCCTGTCAAAGTTTACTTTGCTGGAGATGTTTAACATACAGATAAGGAGCCACGATTCACTTTCTCTCTCTTGATTCTCTCTCTCTCTCTCTCATACACACACACACACACACACACACACACTCACACTGGAAGAAAGATAACACTAAATACAAAAGTTTGTGTAAAAGAAGAGTCACCCATTTAGGGAAGACTTTATGCTTAAAGAAAAATTTCATAATATCTACAAAGAGGGGTACCGCAGTGATGACCTAATCTAAACCCCTTTTTTCACCAAAGAGAAAACTCAAGGACTAGCTAGATTAAATGGCACAATGTTGGGGAAGTAAGAAATTGAGACCAAGAGGAATAAGCCACTTCATAAACATAGAAATAGCTAAGTAAATTACCTAGAGGAAAACCCAGAATGCATGCAATAGCCTGTAATTAGCTACAAAACTATAAGGGATTTCCTGCTCTATTTATATGAAATTAAAGCTATAGTTTTTATACATCATCCCACCTTTAGTAAATACTCAGCAGTTATTCAAATTGTGGCAGTAAATTAGTTTACTCTGATCTCCTGCTTTTACGTTCTGTTCTTCATAATCCTTTCATCAGAAGCTCTTACAGCTGCCTTGGCCGGTGCATTTACTTCAGAGTACATATGGTTGGTCACAATCTTTAACAGCTCAGTTTGTACGCCACAAAAGATCATAGGGCAATTCCGCACCACAGAATTCTACATCACAACAGAGACTGAAACCTGGAAATCTTGACCTTAAGTCCTATTACACTGAGAACTTGCTTAAAACCTTGTTTTTTCCTTTG
Source organism: Cryptoprocta ferox (assembly GCA_028646485.1). Taxonomy (NCBI): domain Eukaryota; kingdom Metazoa; phylum Chordata; class Mammalia; order Carnivora; family Eupleridae; genus Cryptoprocta; species Cryptoprocta ferox. The sequence goes on along the minus strand of CM053576.1, from coordinate 21,098,869 downwards.
AGGTTCCTGCTGCTGACCCTAAAAAATCTTAGCCATTCACATATAAGTACAGTACCTTTCTGTCAAAGAGTTTTGAAATATATGGCTTAAAGTAGTGCTCCTTTATTCCTTTTGCTTCTACTAGAAGTCCATCATGCAGTTCACACAGTACAGCAATGATGCAGGGAGGCTCTTCGGAAGCCCTAAAGTCAGCAGTATGGAAATCAGATGGTAAACCTAGTTTGATAGGGTATGAAGAACAAAAGAGGGGGAAGAAGAATATGGTCAGCTTTCAAAACTTCTTCTAAAAATTGATGATGAATTTTCAAAAATAAATAAGGTTACTACCTTTAAATGATGGATTTAACAAATCTCGTCTATTTGGGCATATAATGGCATTGGCAAAAATCAGATCCAAGCAGCACAGAAGTAAATGGTAAGAGTTTACTAAATCATCTCCAATCATACGAAAATTACCTTTATAAGAAAAAAAAAAAAGACACGAAGACCAGAAACCTCTCATGTCAAATAGTAAGTTCCCACAGTAGAAATGCAAAACCACTGAAACTATCACCTTACCCTTAGTATAAACAAAGAGTGTCCAACAGAAATTAAAGAGATCCTTAACACTGCAAGGAATCCTCCTAGAAAGAAAAAATGTACTTTTTAATTGATTAATTTGCTAAATATCACTCCACATTTTTCATTTAAATTGAAATAGCAAATGTAAATAACAAACTGTGAAGTCAAATTACACATAAAATTCCATTCACAAAGGACAATCTATAGTTCATTAAATGGACTTAAATAAGCCTTTTTAATCTGCACAAAATAATCAGAACATAAAAAAATAAGTTAAAGTATTACCTTGAATTTCCAAATATGGTAATTATAAATGGATTTTTAAAAAAATTTAAATTTTTTCACAAATGGATACTTCTGGTAAAAAGACTTTAAAAAATGCAAATTTCCCAAGCTTGTATCGTAATTTTTATGGTTTTTTAATGTCAATTATATAATGATTAAGGTTCTCACCTCTGCTTCCTGCTTCGTGGTAACCTCGGTAGCTCTTCATATGGATTTTGAAATATATCTAAAAAAATTGGCTCAAATTTTTTGAAAATTACAGTAGACACCTCAAAATTTCTTTCTAGCCTTTCTATACGTTCACGAAATTCTTGTGGCAGGTTTGACATGTCCATCCACTTCTTCATTTTACTAAAAAACTGTATTAAACTAAACAAACAAAAGAAAGCAACTTTAAAATGAGTCCATATAATGAACAAGTTAACATTTTATTTATACCTATGAATCTTTATTTAAAAGCCTAAATTTATTTAAAAAAAAAAATGCAACAAAAAAACCTCACTCCCAAGTGCTATGAAATTACTCTGGCTCCCAGAATCACTATGGGAATGTAGATTTTGAATTAATGGTCATTACATAAAATCCTTCTAAGCAAGGAGCAATGGTACCTACCTACTTCTTTTATTCCCTACAGCACTTAGACAGTAATTTGTATATACATTACAGAGTAAATATCAACAGATTGTTGAGTTCACAAAATTAGTTTGAGGACAGACATAATCTCCCAAGTAGTGGATTCTGGAAGTTGATCACAAAGTGCCAGACAGTTACAGTTTAGGAATAAAATTCAGTGTCTGTGTTCCAATATGTGGTTCTACCATCAAATATAAATGAAGAAAGTAATACATATCCAGAAAATCATTTAATAGATTATTATTCCACCTTTCTGGCTTATTTAATTATGGGTACATTTTTTATGTCCCCATGTTAGTATGGTCTTAGATTGAAAATCTGTAGTGCTAAAGCTCATTTAAGTGACTAGCACCATATACAGAATGATACTTTTTGTATAAAGTTTTTTTAAAAGTAATCTCTACACCCAACGTGGGGTTTGAACTCACAACCCCAAGATCAAGATTTGCATGCTTTACTGACTGAGCCACCCAGAGGCCCCTGAAATGATACTTAAAAAAAAAAAAAAAAAAAAAAAAAAAGTTGATTGAAGACATCATCAGCTAATTGTCCACAGGTATTCAAATTCCAAATATGCTGGCCAAAATCTGTGACTCTAAGAGTCTCTTCAAAAGATTCTTATCAGGGTGCCTGGTGGCTCAGTCAGTTAAGCAACTGACTCTTGATCTCCGTTCAGGTCATGATCTCACGGTTTGTGAGTCTGAGCCCCGTGTCAGGCTCTGTGCTGACAGCCTGGAATCTGCTTGGGATTCTCTCTCTTCCTCTTCCTCTGTCTTTCCTTGGCTTGCTCTCTCTCTCTCTCTCTCTCTCTCTCTCTCTCAAAAATAAACACTAAAAATTCTTATCAATAACAGCAAAATAACTTTTTTTGCCAGATTACTAAATATTTATTTGGGCTGACAGATTATAGTCTCTTGTAGGGGACTTTGTTTTGGGAGGCAGGGATGCTCACTATGTGAAATCCTTTCCTTTGTTTGAGGAATTCCCCAATTTTGAGTCTTGCCATCTGCAGATAGATCACCTTCACTGGAGATTCGGGTGAAGGCATAAAACCTGAGGTCCTTGATATATGTTTGGGATTTTGAATCTGGAGCTGGTGGTGCAGAGAACAGAGCAACTGGTTAATTCTTACAATCAATTAGCTCTTAGGGACAAATACAGTAACAATGTCCAGGGATGGCAGAGATGATCATGCAAGTTGTGTCCTTGTTAGATGAATTCTTGTGATATGCTTTTTGGCTGCAGCCAGGTTCCTTTTGTTCCTGGACACTTTTCAAGTTTATTTTTTCAAGTCATTCTAAAGACTTTGTCAGCTATTCAATATCCTTTCAGTAAATTTCTTTTCTCCTTAAGTTAGCCAAAGTTGGTAGTTGGTGTCTGTTTTTATAAACAAGGGGTTTGACTAACACATCCCCACAGATATAAATCCATTGTATTTACTGCTATCCCAAATTGGCTTTTCTAACCTGGAACAAAGTACATCAGAATGTTTGAAAACAAAAAAAACTTACAGCATTGTTTTAACTTAAACTAGGATTATGATTTTTAAAAACTAAAATAAGAAGCAAAGTAAACTTGACAGCTTTCAAAACTATTCTGCTCATTGGGATTCTGTTGTAAAGAAAACATTACTCTAATAAGCACATGAAAAGAAACTCCAAATCACTGGCCCCCAGAGAAATACAAGATACCATTTCATGCCTACTATAATGTCATAATAAAAAACGATAATAACAAGTACTGGCAAGGATATTGGTAAAATGGAACCCTCAAGCTCTACTGGTGGGAATGTAAACTCATGTAGTCACTATGGAAAACAATCTGATAGTTCCTCAAAAGGTTAAACATGGAGTTCCCATATGACCCAACAATTCCATTCATATATCTACACCCCCCAAAATGAAAATATGTCTCCAAAAGTTGTACACAACTGTTCATAGCAGCATTATTCTTAATAGCCAAAGGTAGAAACAACTCAAGTATCTACCAACTAATAAACAGATAAACACAATGTGATATCAAAAAAAGAAATGAGGTGCTGATACATGCCAAGGGCTAGGAGGACGGAGAAGAAGGAAGTTACTGTTTAATTGTTATGGAGTTTCAATCTGGGAAACTGAAAAAGTTCTGGAGATGAATAGTGGTGATGTAAACGTATTTAATGCCACCAAACTATATACACTTAAAATTAGCTAAGCGGTAAACTTTATGTTATGTAGATTTTACCATATGCACACACACACACATGCACATGCACACACACCCCTAAAACAAATATAGAGTAGGGATGGTAAACATGGGGCATATGTCCCAATAGCAGCACACTACTGAATTTTAATGGCACTCAAAAATTTTATTCAAAAATAAGAAAGAAAATTACTGTTAAAAAGTTAACATCATCAATGTTCCAATTAAAATTATAAAAAATAATTTTTCATGAACTAAATATTCATTCAGGTTCTATTATCACATGAAAATAATGAATGTATGAATGTTATCTTTTTTAAATCACAAGTTACTGAAAAACTTGTGAAAAGTGTGGAAAAATTAGTTCTCAATACTTAATACAATAAGATGCAGACAAAATAAAATTCAAATTACACAACAGATAACTATTTTTTAATATTACACTTAATAGCAAAATAAATTTTTAGTTGGAACTCATTTTAAGTTGAAAGTTGCTTTGGTTAAGTTTTTCCATAAATTGAGGCTGAATATATAAATATAGTTCAAAACAAACGTACTAATATTTGTGGGTGGATACATATGTAACACAGCATGGACTTGGGAGGCTCTGCCACTTACTAGGTGTATAACCTTTGGGAAGTAATTTAAGCTCTTGGTGACTTGGTTTCCTTATCTGTAAAATGAGATTTATTTCATGGGATTAACTGTGAGGATTAACTGAATAAAGACATATAAACCCTTAGTATATAGTAAGTGCTTAGCATACAGCTAAGTACTCAATAAAAATTTTCTAGTTTTACATGTACATCTATAATCTACACTTGCACAGTATTTTGCAATATGATTTACGAGCAATATTTGATGGGAATTCTTCCCTACCTATAAAGATCTAAATAATCAGGGGCGTCTGGGTAGCTCAGTCGGTTAAACGTCTGACTCTTGGTTTTGGCTCAGGTCATGATCTCATGGTTCATGGGACCAAGCCCCATGTGAGGCTCTCTGCTGACAGTGCAGAGCCTACCTGGGATTCTCTCTCTCTCCCCTTCTCAAAATAAATAAATAAACATTAAAAAACAGAGTTAAATAATTATTTAAAATTATCCTTAAAGTTAAAATTGTGAAAATTGTCCAAATTATTATAAATCAATGTAAATAATAACATCACTTGTAATTCTTTTTTATTTGTCTGAATGAACACTATGAAGCTGCCCTATGCTCTTTCAGTAGTTCAGAATCTGACACCTGAAAAAATTTATATCAGGGCACCTGGGTGGCTCAGTTGGTTGAACGTCCAACTTTGGCTCAGGTCATGATCTAAAGATTGGTGGGTTCAAGCCCCACATTGGGCTTTGTGCTGACAGGCTTTGCCTGGTTCGAATTTTCTATCTCCCTCTTTCTCTGCCCCTTCCCTGTCACTCTCCCTAAAAAATAAACATTAAAAAATTTCTTTAATTCATATCAATCTACATTTAAAAAACTAGTATCTTTTTTGACCCATCACTACACGTTTAGGAATTTATCTGAAATACATTTTTACAATGATGTTCAGCTGTGTATTATCACAAAGAACTGGATACAACCTAACTGGTCATCAATAAGGGGTTGGCTAAGTATATGAAACATCCTTATACCCTAATTCCTAGAATAAGGAAGAGCTACTTATGGTGATATGGAAGGATTATCAGAATATTAAGAAAAGCAACTGCAAAACTATATAGTATGATCTCATTTATGTCTTAAAAAACAATGAAAACACTGAAAAACAGACTTTTTTTCTGTTTAACAATTTTTCAACAGTAAATTATTTAAGTGGTTACTTCTAGGGAGTGAAGAAAGAAAAGAAAGGGACATCTTTACATTTTTAAACTTTCTGTATTATTTGAAAATTTGTGAACCTTTTTAAAAATTATGGTAAAAGTATATATAACATAAAACTTACCATTTTAACCATTTCTAAGTGTACAGTTAAGTGGTATTAAGTGCATTCCCAATGTGCAACCATCACCACCATAAATCTCCAGAATGTTTTCATTATTTGAAATTTTTATCATGTACTTATACTGCTCTAAATTTTAAGTTCTTCTTTTTTGTTCAGTTACCCCAACAACCTAATATTATAAATACTTAAAAATGTTTGTATGGTCAATAATGAGAAACATTGATAGAAAAGTCTGAATATTTTATATTACAATGAAGAGGGATGTTTGACTCAATTAAAAAAATTATGTGAATTCTCTCAATATCTTTCATTTTATTTTTATCCCCAATGACAAAAATTGATACCTATTAAAGTTTTAAAAACTGTTTTGAGGGAAAAATTTTGTCTTGAATGTACAATTTTTCCACTTACAGAAACTAAAATTGCTCTGAGAAAAAAAATTTTTTTTAATTTAGCATGAATTGAAACTTAATTGCTCTCCCTGGATAGGTCTTTCAAAGTCTGTTTCTCTTCCATGCTGGAAGCTCAGGACAGCAAATAGACAACAACCTCAAATAGTCTTGTCACGGGTAAAAAACCCAGAAACTGAGAACATTACCATCTATCTATATTTGGTTCACTCCATTTCTTTTGTTTTGTATCCAGGCAAATATTTCCACATGATTAATACTAGAGCAAGAAAAAGCTATAGTTAGGACCTTCTGATTGCTTATGTGTTACAGAGTAAAAAATATTAACTATACAGTAGAAAAACAAGACAACACCTTGAGCAGATAATCAAAATTAACATCACCAAAGAGACGCAAATCGATATCGTGCCACCAGATGTGATATAGTGAAGACAGAAAATTACTTATGTAGTTTTCTATCTGGGGATATGCAACTGCTTCTAAGTATGAGAAAACATGAGGCAAATCCAAAATGAGGAGTAATTTATTAAAAAGGTGGGTAGGGGAGAGATGGGGCGCCTGAGTGGCTCAGTTGGTTGAGCGTCCGACTTCAGCTCAGGTCATGATCTCACAGTTCCTGAGTTTCGAGCCCGGCATCAGGCTCTGCGCTGACAGCTTGAAGCCTGGATTCTGCTCAGATCCCGTGTCTCCCTCTCTCTCTGCTCCTCCCCTACTAGCACTCTGTCTCTCTTTCTCAAAAATTAACATAAAAAAGGGGGGGGGCGGTAGGTAGTTGTGGACTATATTCTTGCTGTGGAAATATTCCTGATTAAAGAAAACTAAACACACATGATAAGTGAATGTAATAACTGATCCTAGATTGGAAATTGTTCTTTTAAAAAATTGTTATAAAGAACATTACTGGATCAACTAATAAAACTAGAATAGAGATGACAGATTAAATTATTGTATCAATGTTAACTTTGCTGAAGTTGATAACTGTTGTAGTTATCTAAGTACACACTGAACCAGTTAGGGGTAAAGGGCTATAATGTATGTTGCTTACTTTAAAATAGTTGAGGAAAAAATATTATTTGAGAAAGATCAAATGACAAAGCAAATGGAGTAAAATGTCAATAGGTAAATTTGGGTCAAGGGTATTTGGGTGTTCCTTCTACTTTCCTTATTTTTGCAACTTTTCTAAAAGCTTTAAATTATCTCCAAATTTTAAAAAAATTAATAAAAAAGTTACAGATAAAAAATATTTAGTACAGAGACCTTTGAAGTCGGCATTTGAGGAAGAGAGGCAATGGAATACTGTGAGAATTGGAAAAGGTTATTTATAGGATAACAAACTTAAAATCAAATAGAGCTAAACGGAAATTAAATTCTAAAGCTAAATTTAGGACTTATAAAACAGTTGTGTTTGAAAAATCAAAGTGCTTTACCTTAATTTAGCTGAACGTAGTATTCTGGTAAGTGAAACACAATTTCCTTCCATGATACCCTTCCCAACAGTGGGAATAATGCTTTTGCGGCATGCAACATATAATGAACATGCCAACCAGTGTATAACTTCTCCCTGGGAGGCAAAAGACAAACAGTAAAATGGATATATTATGTTAAATGCTTGAATTCTAGAACCACAAAAGATCTTAAAACGATCTGGTCTTTCTTTATGTATATAACAGGCCAAAGTGATGAAGATATTTGCCCAAGGTCACAAAGCTTAGTTTTGCAGTAATGGGTATAAAACTCCTTACTCTCAGTCCTGTGTTAAGATGCTAAATCAGGATGAATCTAAAAATAAATCTTTCACCTACACCCCAAATCTAGTATTATTGAAAGAGCTCTCTTAAAATTTCTCAGCACTGGCTTTCTCAATTTTATAACACCAGTCATGGCCTTGATGATGCTTACATTCCTTTCTACCATTTTATGTTTCTTCTTTAACCAGTTTGGCAGAGAAAGGAAAGTACTGAGTAGAAAGATAGCAAGGGAAACACATAAAAAGTTCATATCTATCTCGTACAACATAAAGGAGACTGTCATTTTTGTGAGGTAAAAATTTGGGGAATCATTTACCTAATCTTTAAAAATTTTTTTTATCTTACAGAGAGAGAGCAAGAGAGCGAGAGCACGAGCGGGGGAGTGGGGTAGAGGTAGGGAAGGAGGGAGACAGGGAGAAGGAGAGACAGATCCAAAGATGTTCCACACTCAGCAAAGAGTCTGACGCAGGGCTTGATGCCACCTGAGCTGAAATCAAAAGTTAGACGTTCAACTGACTGAGTCACCCAGGCACCCCTATTATTTTTTCTTAAGTTTTTTTATTTTGAGAGACAGTGTGCACTCGAGTGCGGGAGGGGCAGAGAGAGGGAGAGAGGCCGAGAGAGGCCGAGAGAGAATCCCAAGCAGGCTTTGCACAGTCAGCACAGAGCCTGACATAGGGCTTGATCCCACAAACGGTGTGAAATTATGACCTGAGCCAAGATCAAGAGTTGGACACTCAACTAAGCCTCCCAGGTGCCTCTTAGAATCACTTTATAACTTTACTACTGAACTATATATGAATTTTAAGGATTAAGAATTAGACACAAATACAGCACAACATATTACTGTTCCTACAGATCCTCTTTAAGACCATATTCTAGAAGGATAAAAACATTGAAAGATTTCTTGCAATAATCCAAAAGGGGTGGGCAGAAATGGGTGGCCACGAATAGAGTTAAAGCCCAGTGTTACTGCCTTTAAGTAGTGAGAAGTCTTATTTGCTCAGGGTATTAAATGAGGCATGTAAGCTTAAGTTTGAGTATTTTTAGAAGCCTTGATTAACCAATTGTTTGGGTATAGCATCCAAGTATTACAAGAGCCATTGGAGGGGCACCTGGGTGGCTCAATCGGTTAAGTATCTGACTTCAGCTCAGGTCATGATCCTGAGCTTCGTGGGTATGAGCCACATGCTGGGCTCTGTGCTGACAGCTCAGAGCCTAATGCCTGCTTCAGGTTCTGTGACTCCCTCTCTCTCTGCCCCTCCCCCATTCACACTCTGTCTCTCTCTTAAAAATAAACATTAAAAAAAATTTTTTTTTAAAGAGCCATTGGATACAGCTTACTAGATGAAAACACCATTAAGACAGAGAAAATAAGTACTGGAATTTTTGCTTCTTTTTCCTAAAAAAAGAAAAGTCATCTTTACTCTTTATTCTGATGCTAGACCTTAGAAATACAATGATGGTTTCTGACCTCATGGAATCCAAATCTAGAGGTAAGAAAAGGAACAGAAAACCATTATCTAGAATAATGAGACATACTGTAGAATTGAAAATAAAGTGTGAGAGAGTATAGTATAATAACTGATGGTGTGGAGGTCAGAGAAGGATTCACAGAGGGAGACACCAAAATGTAAGAGGGGAAGAGGGAAAGCCAAGGGAGAAATGTAAGCAGGAGCTTGTTAGGTATTCTGACAGGCAGGAAGCTGGGGTGAGGGCTTCTTAACAATAGAGGGGCACCTGGGGGGCTCAACTGGTTAAATGTCTGACTTCGGCTCAGGTCATAATCTTGAAGTTCATGGGTTCCAGCCCCACACTGGGCTCTGTGCTGTTAGCTTCAGATCCTCTGTCCCCTCTCTCTGCTCCTCCCCTGCTCGGGTGCGCGTTCTCTCTCCCTCTAAAATAAACACTAAAAATTTTTTTTAAAGATTGACTTAAAAAAAAAAAACAGTAGATACACGAAAATACCTACTCTAAGAGTCTTCACCAAAAACACACAAAAGAAAAAAAAAGGAGGGGCGCCTGGGTGGCTCAGTTGGTTGAGTATCCAACTCTTGGTTTTGTTTTGTTTTTAATTTTTTTAACGTTTATTTATATTTTGAGAGACAGAATGTGAGCGGGGAAGGGGCAGAGAGAGAGGGAGACACAGAATCTGAAGACAGGCTCCAGGCTCTGAGCTGTCAGCACAGAGCCAGAGGCGGGGCTCGTACCCATGAAGTGCAAGAACATGACCTGAGCCAAAGTCGGATGCTTAACTGAGCCACCCAGGTGCCCCTCAACTCTTGGTGCAGGTTATGATCTCATGGTTTGTGGGATGGAGCCCCAATTCCGGCTCTGCGGTGACAGTGGAGCCTGCCTGGGATTCTCTCTCTCCCTCTCTGTCAAAATAAATAAGTTTATTTAAAAAATAAAAGAGGAATATAAAAGACTCTGGACAGAATAAACACTCACCAAATCTTAATTCACAGATCTGTCTCTCTAAATCAAACATTTAAGATGTCCTGATTAACTTCCCCTAACTGGAGATTTAGTTCTTCAATTTGCCAGTTGGTTGGGGGGCCGCGTGAGGGAAAAGTGTCCAGGCAGAGGGTGTGGCATGAAGAAAGCACACAAGTGGGCAGAAACTTGCATATTCAGGGATCTCAAAGGGGTGCCTAGTTTAATGCCTTGACCAGTTTGCACAGTACATGCTTATCCAATGACAGACCAAAAGGGGACTTGGGATGTCAGAGAAACTCTCTCAGCCTTTTAGAAATTAATTTGTCTTCACTGAGCGGCCATAATTCATAGTCTCCCTTACTTTCTTATTCTTCCTTCAGCTTTCCAGTCATGCCACTCACGGATGCAGGTCACTGTCCTTTATCCAGTCTCCGATAGTCCTACCCTAGAGACATACAAGAGTGTCTCTTAGGTATTTTTCCCTCACATACAGACACACATACACTCAATTCCAAATATCCAACTACAGGCTTCTGAACCCACCAACTGATTACTTCGGTGGGTAGTGAGTCAGTGGACCACTGTGTGCGTGCGCGCGCGTGTCTAGACTCCTTGGAACACGGAAGAAAACCTGTGACTTTAAGTATGCTGAAATACATCCCACGGCAACGCTATCCCTACACGGCATTCCTGGTCTGGATTCCTATTATAATTAGCAGAACGACCCTGGGCAAGACCATTCTCTGGGACTCGGTATTATTACACCTGCAAAGCCGGTGTAATACTGCCCTGCCATGGTCACAGGGCTGTGGGGAGGACTCAACGAAAGAGTCGCTGCATTATTCTATACACAACCAGGCACTGCGCTAAGCCTCGGGGTACCGACCCAGGGGAAAGCTGGGGCCGAGACGAGCCCACACGCTGACTGGTGGCTTTTCTCACCTCCGCCCGGGCGGGGCCAAAAGGGTGGGGCGGTGAAATGGGTGGGACTCCTTAGACCCCCCGCTCCACCACCCACCGTGTGCCCTTGGGCCAGGGGCCTAAGCCCTTTCGGGGAATGGCGATGCCAGGTCCAGTTCCCGGGGTCGTGGCGAGAACTAGGTGAGATAACAGATTTAAGGAGCTGGGCGGTGGTGTCGGCACCACAATTCACTTTAGCTTCTGCCATGACGGCATTTGGTTTTTTAATGTTTTTACGGGCCCTATCATGACGTCTGTGGCGCTCGGCGGGGCATAGGGAAGCTGGTCTGGAGTCTAGGGGACCCCCGAGTGACGTGTGACGTCGGACAAGCCGCTCCTCTTCCGGAGTTCGGTTTCCCGCCTCAGAAAGAAAATGGATAGATTGGTCTATACCCGCCCTTGCAGCTTCGCACTCCTCGGCGCCCGGCTGGGCAGCGACCCTCCCCGGCGGGGAAACTCCCACCGCCCCACAGGGTGGGGTAGGGGCGGGGCGAGGGTGGGGCCTGGCGGGGGTCGGGTCCGGCCGCCCCACCTGCCGCCGCTTACCTCTAGGCTGTAGTTGCCCCGGATGGCGGTGAAGTCGTCCAGGGCTTCGGCGGCGCTCCCCTCGTCCAGGTTCAGCTCCTGGCACAGAGCTTGCAGCGCCTCCCCGGCGGCGGCAACCACCGCCGCCCCCTCAGCGTGGGGCTGGTCCTCGAACATCCCCTCAGGCCCTGCGGGCGGCGCGGCTACGGCCCCCCAGCTCCTTTCTCGTTTCTGGGCGCGCTACCCACAACCCCGTGCGCCAAAGCGCGCGAAAGTCGGCGGCTTTAGGACGACGTCTCTTCGGTCGTCTGCATCCGCGTTAGCCCTCAAAAAAGTCCGTTTCTCCTCCGGGGCACCCAGTGGTCTCTCCCTGGAGATGTGTGATAAGAAGATGGAGCTTCTTCCTGGGAAAAAAAACAAAACAAAACAAAAACCCTGGGCTTGGTCTTTGTCGGGATGCGATGGGCACAGCCAACGTATTGTTGGTGCGGAGGGATCGGTAGCCGCGCGCAGAGTCTGCTGGGAATTGTAGTCCATATCCTGCCTTGACGCCCGCGGAGCTGCCCCGCTCTTGGCGGCCTTTTGGGATGGACGGAGCTGCCTCTTGCGAGGTGGCCTCCTCGATAGTCTTCGGGAGAAGGCTCCTCTGTACCACTAACCCATGCGCCTGGGTTTTCCACTGCCCAACCAAACTTCGTCTGAGCGAGACTTGTCCCTTGAGTTAGGAGGAACAGAAAAAAGTGGTCCCGTGACAGCGGGAGGCCATGGGATTCGTGTCTCCAGCGCCCATTGAGTGGTCTGATGAATGACTGAAGGGCTGGTGAGGCAGGGATATCAGGGAACACCTCCCCTTCTCTCTCGGTAGCTAAACCAGGCTAGATCTTGGGCTGAGAGAATTGCAGTAATGACCCTGGGAACCGTCCTGGTCAAGACAGTCATTCCAGGCTTAGGAATGGCCTGAGCATAAACCTTAAGGCATGGAACTGGTCTCCACGCTTACTCTTCTGGTCAACCAAAACCCCTTCTCCAGGAAGAGCCAGAGTGATCCAGAGCATGTTCCTCCACTCAAAATCTTTCAAAAGATGCCTCTTCCCCTTAAAATAGTATCCAAATTCCTTTCGATGGCCCACAGGCCCCCTGTGATCTGGTCTCACCTCATTGCCCTCCTCCCAAGTATATAATAAGGTGCAGCCTTAACTGCTTTGTTTTGGAACCTTGAAAATGCCAAGCTGCCAAGCTAGTTCTCCCATCAAGGCCTTTCTCACATGCTGTTCAAAAGGGCCCCCTAATACTCAACACCAGGTCTTTGCTTGTCTGGCTCCTCCTCCTCATTCAAGTTCAATTCAATGTTACCTTCTGAGGCCATTCCTGAGCACTGTATCTAAAATAGCTGACCCTCTCCCCAACACCCAATTTCATTGTCTTCATAGTACCATATCGCTATCTGAAATTATCTTGCTTATTCACTTTCTCTTCCTACTAAAATGTGAATTGAATGAAAGCAGGGGCCTTTTTTTTTTTTTTCAATGTTCACCATATTACAAAGATTAGATTAGTGCCTGGCTCATAGTACTTAACATAGTGTGTTTGAAGAATTACAAAATGTTCATTGATGCTTGGGTGAGGGAAGGAGTCACCAGAGATGAAAATGGAAGACAAGTCAAGGTAGGTTACAAAGGACCTCATAAGCCCAACCAAAAGCCTAGACATTATCAGTGTGTTTTTTTTTAATGTTTATTTATTTATTTTGAAAGGGGGAGAGGGAGAGAGAGAATCCGAAGCAGGCTCTGTGCTGACAGCGCAGAGCCCGACTCAAGGCTTAAACTCATGAAACCGTGAGATCATGGCCTGAGTCGAGATCGAGAGTTGGATGCTTAACGAACTGAGTCACCAGGCGCCCCATCAGTGGGGGGTTTTAATGAAAGGAGGTAATGAGTGATCCATATATGTTCTGGGAAGGTCCCTCTGGCTACAGTGGGATACATAGATTGGATGGGGTAGGGACAGAGGTATGGAGATGGCAGGGGGCTGGTCCAGCATTGGAAGGAGCCAGTCTGAAGAGAGGTCGCTGCCTCAGAATGGAATGGGGCACTGCTTAAAGAGGGAAGAGTCCCCAGTAACAGAAGTTTCCATCTAGGCCAAGAGGGTGAAAGGTGATGCTGCTTACTGGAATGGGAATACAAGCAGAGGGATGAGGTCAGTTCCAGAGCAGCTGTGTTTGGGATGCTTGCAGGAAGTTTAAGAGGAGGCTGTTGGAACCTGGAAGGTACACCCTTTCTCCTCTCTCCTGGCAATTTCTCGGTCTTCTCACATCCACACATGCAGAGGGGTGGGATTTGGGAACCAGCTGCAAGCCAGGTCTCAAATGAGAAAAACCTCAAACTCCTCTTACCCCTCAAACTCAAACTGAAACACCCACATGGTACTTCCAACTCTCCTCCCTTCTGAAAGCTACTGCTGCAGCTGACTTTAGGACCATCTCATTATTCTCTGGAGGGAATGTTGGCACATAGTGTCTACACACAAAGACTCTCCTCCCATTAGTTTTTATTTACTTAGAGGGCTGGTATGGGTGGTTGACGGGAGGTCTATCTCCAGTGCCAACGGGTCTGTCAGTAAAGAAATGTCAGGATTAGTGGAGGGAAGATGGGTGAAGTTCCTCTTGTAGTGGCTCATCTGTTTTCTGATTAACCTATGCTTATTGAGGAGAGAGCTACAGGAGTGGGGACAACCTGGATATGAGGAATTGGGAATATTCAGGCAATTCCTGATGCTGAGAGAGCAGGTGGGGGGGGGGGTGTTGGCATGAGAAGAGACTCCAGGGTAGAACCTTTAGGAACACCTACATTTCAAAGATGGGCAGAAGTTGAGGAATGAATGAATTAAACTGTCTAAACAGGTATAAAAATAAAGGAGTGGTCTCTCAGAGGCCAGGAAAGAAGTACTCCATAGAGCCCAGCACTGCAGAGAATTAAAATCATTCAAAGAAGACCCCATATATTATCATTCATATGCTTTTAGTGACCTGTGTCAGAGCAGTTTTCTTTAGCACGGTGGGAATGGAAGCCAGAGTACTATGGCTGAGGGGCTAAAGGGAGGAAGGTCAGAAAGTTGGAAGTAGAAAATAAAAGCTAAGAAGTTTCATAGTGGAGAGGCAAAAGGAAGAGAATTTTCTAGGTTAGGGAAACACAGGTATGTGAATAATCAGCAACAGGAGCAGGCGGAGAGAGACTGAAGATAAAGAGATCTTTGATTTAGACAGGCCCTGGAAAAGGTGGCCAAGCCAGGAATTCAGAGCCTGGCTTTTTTCTAGGTAGCTCTTGTCTGGAAGGTTATCCCCTTATATCTAGATTAAGCAGAACTGCTAAGTGCTCTGCTGAGTGCAAAATAGAGCAACATGCAGTAGGGACTTGAGAGTGGTTAAGGTTTGTTTGGAACAACTGTTGAGAAATATCACTTGGTCTGTCAAATGCAATCATTATGGTCAGAATTTTTTGAGGAAAAATAGAATAAAACTAACTCTGCCCCATGAGATCCTGGCTTTCACAGCTGGTCCTGGACAGGATCACAAGAGCTGAGAAGTGTCAAGTTTTTTGCCTTTGCCATAACTAATCAATCTCTTTTTTATCCAGATCTGAACTGCAGAGGGGATTCTGACCTTGAAAAGAAACCAAGATAAAAGGAAAGAGCTTCGGGAATTATAAGCCAAACCAAACCAGAGACTCACTGCCCCATTTTTTCATTTCTCTACTAGTTTGGCTTTCAGTGAGTTGAGGCATATGGACTCTAGCCCATTTCATCTTTGCTACTGGATTTGATTCTCCAGATTCTTTTCCCACTTCATGCATACTGAGTCCTGAAAATCCTTCATTTCTTCATTCCACAATGTTTACTGAATGCCTGCTTTGTCCAAGATACTTTGCTCTGACTTTCAGAACATCCAAACTTGAACTGAGGGGTATTTCTGGCTTAAAAATGTTGCAAGAAACAAAAGAAGCACCTCTCAAATGTCATCCAGCAAACAAAAACTGAGAAACATACATTTTTCCTTCTTTCCACCACTAGATCTATGCTCTAACTTTGGATTTTCAGTAAGTCATGTCCTGTCTATGTAAAGCCTTCCACTTTCATCTCCTATCTTTTGATTCACCTGATCTGTCACCTTTTACATTAAATCAATGACTTACTTTTTTTAATGTTTATTTTTTAAGAGACAAAGAGAGACAGAGCATGAGCGGGGCAGGGGCAGAGAGAGAGGGAGTCACAGATTCTGAAGCAGGTTCCGGCCCTGAGTTGTCAGCACAGAGCCTGATGTGGAGCTCAAACCCACAAACCGGAAAATCATGACCTGAGCGAAAGTTGGACGCTTAAACCAACTGAGCACCCAGGCGGCCCATCAGTGACTTACTTTTATAAGTTTCTTTTGCCATGTTGTAATTCTCTCGAATGTCCTAAACTGAATTTTTAGGAAGTACATGCCTTGGCAGTTGAGACCAAGGTGAAAGGAAAAAACTTTTTTTTTTCATTTATTTATTTTTGAGAGACAGAGAGAGACAGAGTACAAGTGGGTGAGGGGCAGAGAGAGAAGGAGACACAGAATCCGAAGCAGGTCTCCGGCCCTGAGTTTTCAGCACAGAGCCCCATGTGGAGCTCGAACCCACAAACCTGGAGATCATGACCTGCGCCGAAGTCGGATGCTTAACCAACTGAGCCACCCAGGCGCCCTGGGAAAAAACTCTTATGTTCCCTCACTTCCCTTATGAAATAAAGCATTTAAATAGTACTCTTTTTTTCCTCCTCTTTTGGACTGTAACTAAACTATGTCATTGATTTTCAATAAACAGTACTGCCATAGTCACCAAACACCCCCCCCCAAAACCTGCCCATGCTTTCCTCTTGAGTCATCGACTCCTCAGCTCCTTCACGCTCTACACCTTGTCACTAAAGCTTGTGGATTCCTCCTCCACCAGGTTTCTAGTTGTCTTTCTTTAAAAAATTTTTTTAACGTTTATTTATTTTTGAGAGACAGAGAGACAGAGCGTGAGCAGGGGAAGGGCAGAGAGAGAAGGAGACACAGAATCCGAAGCAGGCTCCAGGCTCTGAGCTGTCAGCACAGAGCCCAACGCGGGGCTTGAACTCACAGTCTGCGAGATCACGACCTGAGCCGAAGTCTCAGTCACTTAACCAACTGAGCCACCCAGGTGCCCCACTAGTTGTCTTTCAACATTTTATGTTTTCTCTTCCAAATCATCTTATATTTAGTTACTAGACTAGTTTTTCTCAAGCAACATTTACACGATGTCACTTTCTTTCTCAGAACTCTTCAGGGGTTCACTATTACAACTGAATCAAATTTAGACAGCTCAGCATTGAGCACTGAGGACACGGCTGTCAGATCCAGCCTCACCTACATGTTTTTTTATTTTCTGTCATCAATACGCTCTCCCTGCTTTTTACCAGGATTCATGTTGGTTTTTATTTTTTCTTATTAGCCAGTGGTATGCCCATTTAACACTAAACTGAATTTCAAATAGAAGATGAAGTATGAGTAGTAAATCCAGATATATTGTGGAAGTTATTTCTGCTTTGATTCCACTGTGTGATAGGCCCTATGATTAGCCTCCCTGTTGTGGTTTAATATTTCACAGAACATGCATCCAGAACCTCTTAAGGCCTTTAGAGGCTCTAAAACTAAAAAGGTTATAGTGTACTTCCTCTAGATATAATTTAAAATATAAACAATTCTAAACAAAATAACTACAACAACAACAAAAAAAAACAAAAAGAAAGTGCAACAGAGTTCTGATTGTTTTTTTCCAACATGGCTATTTCATTTTGACATTCTTTCAAAAAAAATTTTTTTTGTCCCCCAGCTTTGCTGTGCCCTAAGCAGGTACTTGGTGTGCACATACATGTTCCTCTAATGAAAAACTACTCACCTAACCTTTTAACTGTCAAAAAAAAAGCGGTTGATAGTTGTGGGGGAGGGGCATGACCTGACCTCCTGTTCTTGTTCCTTAAAAGAAAAACTAAAGTGATGGTCCTTGAGCTGGGTCCCTACCAGGAAAGTAGTGCCAGTCCTACCACAAGGACAATCGAGTGATTTTTGCTTCTTTTCCTTTAGACTTTGGATAAGGAAACAAGAAACTAAAAAGTCCAATTTAACCTAAAATGTAATTCTAAGGTCTTTATCCATCAAAATCTATGTCTAGGGCACTCAGTTTGGTCACAAGAAGGTATTTCTGGATAACATTTTAAGTTTTCTTTTAAGAGATTTTACTGACACAGATTTAATTCTACCCAAGACCAAAACTTAGGATCATTTTTGTTTCCTGAACCCATGCATACCTAGAATAATTTTGCTCACGCTAAATCCCAGGGAAGCTGGAAAACTGAACATTATTAAGTAAAAAATCACCCCACATATTAGCCTGAAGCAAAGGATCCTGATGCAAAAGTCAAACCATATGAGGAGGGATATATGTAACATTCAAAGATAGCAATAGCAAACAGTCTTGGTGAGATTATACCTGTTGCTTTTTGCCTCATTTCAATTTCTTCATTCAGTTTAGAGAAACTGATGTTTCCCTTCTTTGAAATAGCTAAGGCTGTTCCCTATGGAGCTACTGAAAAAAGTACAGAGAATTAGAATCAAGAGACTTAAGTTTAAATCCTAGTGCTACTTACTGATTCTGTGCTCTCTGGCAAGTTCTTTAACCTCTCTGAGCCTGTTTCCTCATCTGTAAAATGGCAATAACAATAATGTCTAAATTCTACAACTAATGCAAGGGAAAAAATTATGTGAAACTTCCATACAAATAACAATTATAACTATTTCCTTTACTGTCTTCCTACTGCACCAGAAACAACTGACCCTAATCTTTACTTCCAAATCTTAAAACATGTTATTCCCATCAATATAGCTAATTCATTTTTTTAATGTTTATTTATTTTTGAGAGAGAGACAGAGCACAAGTGGGGGAGGGGCAGAGAGAGAGAAGGAGACACAGAATCTGAACTAGACTCCAGGCTCCGACTTGTTAGCCCAGAGCCCGATGTGGGGCTCGAACCCACGAACTGCGAGATTATGACCCTCAGGTCATGAAGTCGGGCACTTAACTGACTGAGCCACCCAGATGCCCCAATATAGGTAATTCTTAAATGCATGAATTTACATTGAATAGTTGAGGTTAGGAATGGGTCCACTTAGAGCAAACAGACTGAAGATTATGTATTCCCACAAATCCATGTAAGATGTCTCTGGAAGGATATATAAGAAACTGGGAACTGTAGTGCTTAAGGAAAGAGAAATTCAGTAGTGGTGAGATAAAAACAAGGAAATTTACCTTTCACTGTGTATCTTTGGTATCCTTTGAACTTTGTACTTATTCCAAAAATTAACCTAATAAATAAAATGTATGCTACAAAATAAAGGAAATAGACTGTTATGTTTGCTATGATACTTAAGATATATATTTTTAAAGATTTTTTTTAATTACATGCTTTTATTGATTAGCTCTGTTAATTAAAAAAATGTACCTAAGGGGCTCCTGGGTGGCTCTGTCGGTTAAGCATCACAATGCAGAGCCTGCTTGGGATTCTCTCTCCCTCTCTGTCTGCTCCTCCCCACCCCCTTTCTCTCTCTCAAAAATAAATAAATAAAGATTTTTAAAAAATGCACCTAAGGACTTCTAAGCATTTCGTTCATTTTAGAAACTATTTTTCTCTGTAAACTTGATTTTAAAAAAATAAGATGCAGGAATAGAGAATCATGAATTAATTTCCATATACAATCACACTGTTATTGCTATGGTCCTAAAATTTGAAATGCAACAGACAAAAGTGAAACCCATGTAGTTGAACCATTTCAGATGTTAACTGAATTTGTAACAAAGTAACAGACCAAATACTAATTTCATCAATATATAAAAGTTCCTATGAATCAACATGAAAAAGACTTAACATTTTCAAAATGAGGAAAGGATTTGAATACTTAGGAAGGGAAATAACAGCTTTAAGACATCAAAAGGTGCTCAACCTTTCTAATAAGAAAAAAAATGCAGACTTAAACCCTGAAAACCATTTTTTAAACCTATTCAGTTGTCAAAAATCCAAAAGTTTGGAAATGCTTCAGTGACTCCCCATTTCAGAGTTAAGTCAAACTCTTTGTCACGGCTTACAAGTCACTAGGAATCTGGGGGTGCCTGGGTGGCTCAGTCAGTTAAGCGGCCGACTTCGGCTCAGGTCATGATCTCGTGGTCAGTGGGTTCGAGCCCCGCATTGGGCTCTGTGCTGACAGCTCAGAGCCTGGAGCCTGCTTCAGATTCTGTGTCTCCCTCTCTCTCTGCCCCTCCTCAGCTCGCTCTCTGCCTCTCTCTCTCAAAATAAAATAGACATAAACAACAACAACAACAACAACAACAACAACAAGTCACTAGGAATCTGGATCTGATCCCTTACATAACTTCATTTCCCTCTGCCTTCATTTGCTACTCTTTCCTTTCTCATCCCACCCTAGTCATCCTGGTCTTCTGGTTCCTAGAATACCCTAGGCAACCCTAGTGGCTTATGACTTTTTAAAAATTTTATGTTAAAGATTTACTTATTTAAGTAATCTCTATAACAACATGGGGCTCAAATTCACAACCCTGAGATCAAGAGTCACATGCTCCACTGACTGAGCCAGCCAGGTGCCCCACCTTATGGCTTTTGAAATGTCTATTTCCTCTGCTGATAATATTCTTTCCCCAGGTCTGCATAATCAACTCCCTCACTTCCTTCAAGTCTTTGCTCAAATATCACCTCAGTGAAGCCTAGTATTAACCATTCTACTTAAAATTGTACCCCCTGGTCCCCACAACCACCACATTACTGATTCCTCATACCTTGATATTTTTCCCAGAACATATTCCAGCTTCTAACATACTACGTGATTTTATATTTATTTATACTATATATTATGATACTTTATATTGTTTTTCTCCTCTGGTAGAATACAAACCCCACTAGGGATTTTGGTTTATTTTATTCATTTATATTTCCTAGAATAGTGCCTGGGCTATAGCAAGAATTCAATAAATATCTGTAGAATGAATATCACACTGTGCAGGCAAGGATGTGGGGAGAAAAGCATGCTTCTACATCACTGGGGGGTAACTGTTACTCACTCCAGGGAAGTCATTTGGCAATATTTTCATTTGAAATAACATATCCCTTGACCTGATGATAGCACTTTTAGGATTTTCTTCTAAAAACACATTTGACCATATATGAAATACATGTGTCTGGAGTTACTCACTACAGTATTGTTTGTCCCAAAGATTGGAAATTATCAGGGCACCTGGTGACAGTTGAGCATCCAACCCTTGGTTTCAGTTCAGGTCATGATTCCAGGGTGGTGGGATTAAGCCCTGTGTGGAGCTCCATGCTGAGCATGGAGTCTGCTTAAGATTTCTTTCTCTCTCTCCCTGTATCCCTCCCCTACCAGTGCTCTCTCTTTAAAAAATTATAAATTACCTAAGTGCCCATTAATATAATAAATACAATGAAATACTGGGCAGGAATAAAGAATGAGGAAACTCTTTTTGGAGTAATGTGGAAAAATCTCAAAGATATTAAGGAGAGAAAGTGCAAGGTGCAAAAAAGTGTGTGTAGAATAGTATAATTTGTGAGAAAAGGGGCACCTGGCTGGCTCGGCTGGTAGACCATGTGACTCTTGATCTCGGGGTCGTGAGTTCAAGCCCCATGCTGGGGATGGAACCTACTTATAAATAAATGAACAAATAAATAAAATTGATTTGTGAAAAAATCAGAGAAGAGAATACACATATTTACTCATAAATGTATAACTATGTCTTGGAGATATAAGAAATTGATAACATGGTACCTCTAGGGAGGTGAAGTGGATGACTAGGAATATTCTGTAACTTTTGAATTTTGAACACACATATATATGTATGTATATACATTACCACTTTAATAAATCTATCATAAGTCAACAAACACAAAAATGTTTTTTAATGTTTTAATTTCAAATAAATCCTGATTTAATATTTTGATTAGAAAAATATTGAGGCACGGGGTTTTCATATAAGGAATCAGACCCAGAGATAAAATTCTTGGGATTATTTTCAGATTTAGTCACTGATTTTTCAATATAAGACCACTTAAGTAATGCCTATTTCATGTTTTTATTTCACTTTTGGTGGTGATGAGGCCTGGGTAGCGTTATGATATTAATACTTCAAACATCTTAAAAGGTTCTTATAACAACCAGAATGTTATAACAATTCATTGTTAGGTAGTAAAAAGGTCTGAGGTTCTGAAGGTCTTTTAAAACTTTTTAAATTCCATTTTCAATTATTTTAATAATTCAGTTGCTGAAAATAGTTTTGCACAAGACTTTTGGTTTAGAAATCCGAAAAAAGAAAAATTTCCGACAAGATTATTTAAAGCTCTAAAACAGGGTACCACAAAGGAAGTTATGGAAATGTATTTGGCCTATTTGAAAAAAACCTTTTCATATGAAACTATTAAAATGTAGTGGGATTGGGTGGCCAAACTTTGTAATTCTATGGGGTCTTGAACTGAGATGATAATCTGAGCCATAATATAGTACAAAACTCCTTAGAAATCACCAAAGCTCTTGCAGGGGAAAAGCTTGAGGTCTTTCCTGAAAAAATCAATTTCTTTAATTTTAAGGTCAGAATACTTGATTTGAACTGCCAACAAATTCTTATCCTTATCCAAAAAAAGTGTCCTGCTTTTTTTGCCACAAAAGTGATTTCCTAAGATCACCTGATGCACAACCAGAGTTTAAGTCAGCAGGATATAGTAGGTTTGCTTTGGTTAGTGGTTGGTTGAAAGACAAAAGTTTGGGAGATACAACCTTGTAGGATGTATGTAGAACCGTGACCTCATAAATACTTGAGTGTCTGGAGAGACAGATTTTTTACCTGTGGTCTTCTGAAGTAGTCTGGGGCAAGATTTCACTGAAAACTAGTGTCCCAGGGGCCGATTAGAGCTGGACTCTATGTTTGATATGTCTCAACCTTCTACCTTTTAATCTCATTTGCATGAGCATACTTTCTAAAATCTCAGCTCCATCTCCTTCCTAACCTCTTCCCATATCCCTGCTCCCTTTAAAAATGTCCCTTGCTGTATTCATACCACCACCTCTGTTAAAAGAAAAGCAGGGAGGGTGGGAGTGACAGGTCCCTCATAAAGATTCTTTGGTATCCATAGGAACTACTTTAAACCAGTGCTGTCTTCCTTGGACTTCAGACTATAAACTACAGGGTGAGAGAAAGTATAGGAGACATCACTGAATCATTCAACAATTGGCACTCAGTCATCCTTTGTACTGGGAAGTCATCACCATTGTTCAGGAAGAATAGAATCCATCACTTCCCTCTGTTTTCTGTAACAGAAGGCAGTTGTTGATTATCCTTTCTAATCCTTTTTCTCTGCTGTGTTCTGGCAAGGGTTTGAAGAGGTAGGGAAAGCTGCTGATATACGGTTTCAGGGATGACAGGAAAATCTCCATTCCCCACTATTACCTTCAAACTCATTTCCAAACACCTCCTCTCCACCCTGTTTAGTAATGCCTAACATTTCTCAATTAGAGGTTCATACCTTTGGCTTAGAGATCTACCTTATTAAAAAGCAAACATTCCTGGGGGTGCCTGGGTGGCTCAGCCTGTTGAGCCTCCAACTCTTGATTTCAGTTCAGGTCATGATCCCAGGATTGTGGGATCGAGCCCTGCATCAGGCGCCACACTGAGCGTGGAGCCTACTTCAGATTCTCTCTCTGTCTCTCCCTCTTCCCCACCCCCACTTGCATGCTTTCAATCTCTCTAAAATTAAAAAAGAAAAATTAAAGATTAAAAAAATTTTAAAAAAGCAAACATCCCTGGAAGAGTTAAGCTCATTAAAACTTGCATTATTAATAATTTTCACATAACAGCCATTTCATTAGATCCCTTCCTGAGAGAGAGAGATAGAAAAGGAGCCTGGAGCCAGAAGGGAGGGGGAAGTTGGAAGGGGAGAGAGATTTTACAATTTTACCCATATCTAGGAGATTCGCTCCTTCCCCAAACCCATCTCTTACTTACATGATAGTTTAATCTTTCAATAAGAAAATAATAATAATTTTTAATAAAATATGTATCTCAGTATAGGGAAGAAAAGCAATACTAAGAGTATAAAAGGTTAAGAATCTAAAATAATAAAGACATGGGTAGGCCAGTAATAGATAATGAGCAATACCTTTTAATAGTATATGATGAAAATAAAAACTGAAATCCTATTCACTTATATTGAATTTTTAACATATTATAACAAAATTAAATGTCCAGAAATTTTTGTTTTATATATTTAAAAAAACTCCATGAAAACACAAAACTATGTTTGAGAAGAGCCTTGTATAAAAATAATGGAGCTATTTGGAATATTTGGATATTTGGATTTGTTAATATAATCACTATTAAGTACTTCTTCAGCCTTTCCCAAACTGCTGTGGTAGTCAGTAAAAATCAGACCCCTGCTTTTTAATTTTTTTAAAGTAATCTCTGTGCCCAATGTGGGGCTCGAACTCACGACCCTGAGATCAAGAGTCACATATTCCACAAACTGGTCCAGCCAGGTGCCCCAGATCTCTGCTTCTTAATGGATGCTTCTCTCTGTGAATTTTAACACAATGAAACAAGTATTATTGTACTTGCCCTCCCTGTTGGCAGTATTACTCAGAAAATAAAAATCTGCCTGGAGGGAAATGGACTCTGGCATAAATAAGATTGAAGAGAAAGGGTTCTTTCAATATCTTACACGTCACGGAGATCTAAACCACATCCTAAACCTAGAAGTCTGTTCACTGCTGTGAGACAGGGCAGTATATGAGGTCAAACCAGGGACTCCAACAATATTCCTCAAGAATAAGCGCCAGTTTTTGTTCTAAGTCCACTCCTCTACAGTGTATGATGTGCATAATATCCTATTAAATAATAAGATATGCTAATTTGTTTTTATTATTTAAGGCTCAATATCATTTTACAGCATTTTTTTGGCTATATGAATTTGGGGTATGAGTTTAACAACTGGGATTTAATTGGAGAGTGGATCTGCATTTATTGACATTAGAAGGACAGAGCAGATTAGAACAGCACAGAGCAGGGATGAGTGGGTGGCTCAGTCTAGGTTAAGTGTCCGACTCTTGATTTTGGCTCAGGTCATGATCTAATGGTTTGTGGGATTGAGCACCATGTCAGGCTCCATGCTGATAGCTTGCTTGGGATTTTCTCTCTCCCTCTGTCTCTGCTCCTCACCCCCCAAAATAAATAAATAAAATTTTAAAAAAGAAGAGAAAAGAAAAGGGCAGAGCAGACTAGCCAAGGATGTGGCCTTTGGAGCAAGACTACATGAGTTTACATTCTGCCATTTACTAGTTACGTGACTTTGTGCAAGTCACTTTCATATTCTGTTCCTCAGCTTCCCCATCTGTAAAATGGAGAGAACAATATATGGAGTGGTTATGAGGATTAAAAGAGTTAATCATATAATGTACTTAAGAGTCTGGCTCATTGTAAACACTCAATAAGTGTCAGTCATTTTCACTGGATAATCCACACAATGGACAGTTCAAAAGCAGAGACTGAAGGTGGTTTAATAGAGTGAGACCAAGGAGAGAGCAGCAAGAGATATGTGTAGCTCAAATGTGCTCAGTGCACTGAAGTTTAACATCCAGCAGCTAGCCTCAAGGTGTCCTCTTGGCTCTGCCCAAGGGTGAAGATTTAATTCAGCAGATAGCCAGGGCCTGCAATTAGCTCAAAACTCCTGACTGCTGGTCTCAAATATGAAGACCTCTCTTGGTCAGGGATCCTTTTGAAATCACAATTGGCATGCTGCCACACCCCTAAAACAAACCCAACTCACCATGAATAATAAAGAAATTTGTTTATAAAGATGTCTTGGCAGAGTGCTGCATGGAAATCAAGGGGACAGGGTGGTAAGGATTTATGTTGCTCACTTTACAACAAAAACTTAATGCAATTCACCATTGGATGTGTCTATTTTTCACATGCCAGTTGACTCATTTCCTCTCTCGAGTATATATGAGTGAAGAGAAAGGATTCTTTCAACCTTTTACATGTCACCTCCATGTCACCACCTCCCAGAGGCCTCTCCATTGCCCTAGACAGTTCACCTGTGGCTCTCCACTTATGTTCCTGAACTGAACAAAAGCCTGGGAATTAGACCAATAGTGACCATTTCTAATTAATCTGGTATGCCTCTTGGGGGTTCCCACCCTTCTACATGCAGCTTATCAAAGTATTCACCCAACACAAACTAACCTCTTTCTTGGGAAACTTCTGCTTGTAAGAAAATTTTCTCCATCTATGCTTAAAGCATACAGTGGGTGCTCAACAAATAATAGTTCCCATCCTAGATCCATTTGAGGATCTGACAGTAGTTGTAGGAGAGGAAATCAGGAAAATGAAAAGGGGAGAGAAAGAGTGGAAATCTTGCATAATTGGGGTAGATTTAGTATTATGCCACTTCAGAAATTTTTTCTTGCTTGAAGGTTTTTTTTTTTTTTAACTTTATAGTTTATTGTCAGGTTGGTTTCCATATAACACCCAGTGCTCTTCCCTACAAGTGACCTCCACCAAGACCATCACCCCCCATTACCTTTCCCCCTTCCCCTTCCCCCCTCAGTTTGTTTTCGTATTCAAGAGTCTCTCGTGTTTTGTCTCCCTCCCTCTCCCTAACTCTTTTTCCTCCTTCCCCTCCCCATGGTCCTCTGTTGGGTTTCTCCTGTTAGACCTATGAGTGCAAACATATGGTATCTGTCTCTTGCTTGAAGGTTTTTAAGGGAAAGAGAAAGAAAGTAGAAAGGCCACAGGGATTTCATAAACATACATCAATAATATCAAACACTAAGAATTGGTTGTTAATTTATTCTTAATATTGTTGACAAGTAGACTGGGCTCTGACAGAAGACCCAGTAATACTAAAACTGCTATATTAACATTTATTTAGAATCTCTTTTGAAGCTGTGTTAGACCTGTTTGTCAAGACTGGAACTCTATGGAAGTTCTGGCATGCCTCAGAAACTCTGTAGAATTTCATGATTTCTGCAAATTTACACCAAGAGCTTCCCTCCCTTATATATTCTATTTCCTTAAAGTTTTTGACAGCAAAAAATATATTCGGAGGTAACTAAATGGGTGGAGGTAGCTTCAGGCTGGCATTTTTTTAAGTCTGAAAAAAAAATGGGGCATGATTGCTTCTATGGTTTCTGAAAGGATTAGTTTTTACCTGATGTTACTTGCCTTGCATTTCTAAGTAGGAAGACAGCCCATGAGCTTCCTCAAGCTGCAGTCTGCCTGGGATCTTGTTCAGTCCCTATCTCCTGGACTTGGAAGAGAGCCTGAGAGGCGATAATGTGCAGAGAGGGCTCAGGGTCATGCAGCACATCTCTCAGATCTGTGTGGCCAGAAAACCCAGGTGAGAGGTGAATATCTATGGAATGATCACTGGTCCAGACACCAAACAGTCAACAAGCTTACAGTAGCTGAGATAAAGGACTATTTCTAAGACTCTGTCTGAAAACTACACATTTGTAGATCAATTCCAATTTTGACCTACAAAGCATTCATTTTTGAGTTTCCAAATAGTTTACTCCTTTACAATAACCACTCTGCCACGTAGTTCACCTAAAGTCAAATTATCTGTACCGTGAAGCCATGTCTAAGACTGCTAATTTCCAAGTTCCTGTGTTGGTTCTAGAGGCTACTCTTAAATCATTATTCCCTTTTTAAGTTTACTTTTTTTAAAAATTTTTAGCTTTTGTTTTCTTATTACAAAATTAATACATGTTCATTGTGTAGAAAATTTAGATAACACATGTAAGCACTGGAAGAAAATCAGTTATCCATAATTCTACCACCAGAGGAACAGTTATATTTCTGTCTTTTTCTATTCAGTTACACACATGTGCTTTTTTTGTTAAAATGAAACCAGATCATGCAGATTATCTAATAATCGCTTGTTTTATTTAATTTTGTATCATCACTTATCAAAGTCATTAAAATTTTTCTATAATATTTTCATGGCTTTGGGGTGCCTGGCTGGCTCAGCAGAGCATGTGAATCTTCATCTTGGGGTCATGAGTTACAGCCTCCATGTTGGGCATGGAGATTACTTAATAAAAAAATTAAAAAATTTTTTTTCATGGCTTCATGTGATTCCATAATATGGATATGCTATACTTTATGAAAGCAAGTTCTTAGTATTTCTTTTTTTTAATATAATTGTCAAATTGGTTTCCATACAACACCCAGTGCTCATCCCAGCAAGTGCCCTCCTCAATGCCCCTCACTCACTTTCCCCTCTCCCCCCTTAGTATTTCTAATCTTGGATGTTTTCTGTGTTTGCTTATTTATTTATTTATTTATTATTTTAAAATATTTTTATTTTTAGAGAAGAAAGAGACCAAGTGCGAGTGGAGAACAGGGGCAGAGGGAGACAGAGAGAATATCAAGCAGGCTCCATGCTCAGTGTGGAGCCTGATGTGGGTCTCAAATCCATGGCCCTGGGATCACAACCTGAGCCGAAACCAAGAGTCAGATGCTCAACTGACTGAGCCACCCAGGTACCCCTTGGCTGATGTTTTGTTTTTTAGAGACACAGAGAGAGAGAGAGAATGAGCAGGGGAAAGGGGCAGATGGGGGGAGGGGCTAGGAGAGAG
This sequence comes from Cryptoprocta ferox, assembly GCA_028646485.1. Lineage (NCBI taxonomy): Eukaryota > Metazoa > Chordata > Mammalia > Carnivora > Eupleridae > Cryptoprocta > Cryptoprocta ferox. Next base: position 21,070,435 of record CM053576.1, on the reverse strand, counting down.
AGAGAGAGAAAGAGAAAGAGAGAGAGAGACAGAGAGAGAGAGAGAGAGAGAGAGACACTCAAACATGCTCCACACTCAGCATGGAGCATGGAGCTGGATGTGGGACTTGATCCCACATCCTGGGATCCTGACCTGAGCTGAAATCGAGAGTTGAACATTCAGCCAACTGCACCACCCAGGCACCCCTCTGATTTTCACAGGTTGAATTCCTAGAAGTGATGGGGTGCCTGGGTGGCTCAGTTGGTTGAGCATCCGACTTCGGCTCAGGTCATGATCTCACTGTCTGTGGGTTCAAGCCCCTCATCAGGCTCTGTGCTGACAGCTCAGAGCCTGGAGCCTACTTCAGATTCTGTGTCTCCCTCTCTCTCTGCCCCTCCCCTGCTCGCTCTCTGCCTCTCTCTCTCAAAATAAAGACATAAAAAATTTTTTAAAAAATTCCTAGAAATGAGATTGATAAGTCAAAGTATATATTTATTTAAAGAGTTTGGTACAAATTGCCAAACTTCCCTATAAAAAAGGTGTATCTGTCTATGCTCATACCAGCACAATGTATGATAATGTCAGTTTTCCCTTAACACATCTATGGTGACTATTAATTAGTAACCGTTGCCATTTTGACAGAAAAAGTCATACTGGCATCTCATCATTGTTTTGTTTTCAAGCTTTTGATTCCTAGGAATAATGAATATTTTTCATATATTTCTTGGCCATTCATCCTCTATGGACTGCTTATTCATATTGTTTGCCACTTGTCTTTTGAGATGTATTGATTAGTTGGGATGCCTGGCTGGCTCAGTCGGTAGAGCAGGCAACTCCTGATCTTGGGGTTGTGGGTTCAAGCCCCATGCTGGGTGTAGAGATTACTAAAAAAAAAAAAAACCCTTAAGAAAAGAGAGATATATACTGATTTAAGGATATTAACTCATTATCATAGTACAAATACATTTCCCAAATTATTGTTTGGTTTTTAGCTCTGTTTCTTTCTTTCTTTTTTTTTAATCAAAGTTGATTTTTAAAATTTTTATGTAGAGAGGAGTCTGGGTGGCTCAGTCAGTTAAGCATCCAACTTCTGATTTCAGCTCATGATCAGGTCATGATTTCATGGTTTGTGGGATAGAGCCCCATCAGGCTCTGTGCTGACAGCATGGAAACTGCTTGGGATTCTCTCTCTCCCCAACCCTCTCTCTGCCCCTCCCTCTCTCTCTCTCAAAATAAGTATTAAAAAAATAAAATTTTTATATAGATACGTCTATCATTCTTTTACTTTATAGATCTGTCTTTAGTATCATACTTAGTTAGATAAGGCTCTCTCTCTCTTATTAAGTTTTATTTATTTAAGTAATCTCTGCACCCAAACTGGGGCTCAAACTCACAACCCTGAGATGAGAAATCGCATGCTTTTCTGATAGAGCCAGTCAGCCCCCTAGATAAAGCTCTTTTTTTAATTTCCAGTTCCCTGAGGTTTCAAAAATGCTCAGGACCTCGTCACAGTTTGAAGCCTTTTATTTCTTAAGTAGCATTTTAGCCTTTAAATTCATGTCTATTTCCAAAAGGAAATACTTCACTATTTTTAGTTTCTTTCAGTTCTTGCATTAAGATCTACCTGTTTCACAGAATACATGAAAGAGCAGACATCAATTCTGGAATATAAAGGAATGGAAACTTTATTTTGTCATGAAGTCAGTTTAACTTCACTTTAAAATTTTGTTATTTTTGTTTAAATTTAGCTTAAAAATTACCTGCAGTAAATGACATAAATTTGTTCAGAAAAGAGTTCTAGAACACCTTATTCTAAGACAGATGAGGCACTGTTAGGGAAGGAACAGGGTGAGATTATTACATTAGATTGAACCACATGGGAATGTTATTTGACTTGATTTTGCCCTACAGATTGGCAATTTCTTACAGTTCATAGATAGATCCTGTACATAAATGACTTTAGAATGGAAAAGGAACTTTTGCTCCCCATTGTTTTAGATTAGAAAATAATTTCCTTTTAATTGGACAGAATCAACCATGCACAATCCTACCTCATAGAATAAAAGAATCTATTTGATTTTTTCTTTTTCTTTTTCTTTTTTGCTTCTGATAGCCGTGAGAAGATAGAAGAACTTAGAAAAGTGGCATGATCTTCCGTTTTTTAAAGCTTTATTTGTTTTTTTTTTTGTTATTGTTGAGGTGTAATTGACACACATTTTATATGGGTTTCAGGTGTACAACATAATGATTTGATATTTGTATATATTGTAAAATGATCACTACAACAAATCTGGTTAACATTTCTCATAATTTTTTTATACAATTCATCTTTTTTTAGTATATGTGCTGCAGAGCACCAAATCATCTTTTTAAAATAATTTAATTAGTCAATTACTTTTAAATGATCTCTACCACCGATGTGGGGCTCAAACTCATAACCCTGAGACTAAGAATTGCATGCTCTACTGACTGAGCCAGTCAGGAGCCCCTCTCATAATTTTTTTTAAGATTTTATTTTAAGTAATCTCTACAACCAACATGGGGCTTGAAACTACAACCCTAAGATCAAGAGTTGCTCACTCTACTGACTGAGTCAGCCACGTGCCCCTCTCATAATCTTTCTTAAATAAGGTCCAGCTTCTGGCTCTTTTACCAGTTGTATATTCTTATTTTAAAAGCAGTGAATTGTTCAGGATTTTATCTTATTTATTTATGTTTTTTAAAGATTTTATTTTTAAGTAATCTCTACACCTGATATGTAACTCGAACTCACAACCCCTAGATCAAGTGTCTCATGCTCTACCAACTTAGCCAGCCAGGTGCCCCCAGGATTTTAATTTGGTTCTCATAGAACATACTTCTGGGTGTGAGGCTTAGCATTTCATGGCATTTCTAACTATAGGACTACTTCTTAAGTGGGAATAAATAATTCTTTGAGTGCTAAATCCTCCAAGATGTACAGTTACAGAAAATTTCCACTCACTGACAATTCAGAGAGCTGTTTGCATTATGGTTGCCTTATATGATTATAAAACATCTGTATTACCAAATCTTACCATCTCACAGGACAACTGCTTATAGAAAGTAGTACTACACCATTTCTTTGGTGCTTGTGAGGTATCATCATAATTTACTAAGATAGTATTTCTAGGTAATGAATTATTTTGAATTATTCTGAATTATTCTGGAATAATTATTCAGGAATTATTCTGAATTGTTTCCTGAAAAAATTCAGGAGTTGTTCCTGAGACACTCATCAAAGCTGGCTTCCAGACAAATAGGGTCATGTCCTTTCCTAATCAGGGAGTTGGACTGGGATGAGACCATCATTCACTTGAAGTCACCAAGGGCTTTATTACTGCAAAAGTCAGGCTCTCTGGTCCCCAGGGTCTAAACTCTGTCAGAGAGTCTTCCCACTGTCACTGCCTCAGATCCCTTTCAAAATGTGAGGTGCCCCAAACCAAACCCAAGTGTGTTCTCACTCACCTTTCTCTATCCAGTCAGTGCCCTTCATCCTCAGCTCACTGTGATCCGCATACTCCAATAAGAGCCCTAAAATGTAGGATAAAGTCAGTGAGTCTGTGGTTTGGATCTGGCTCCAAGCAGTTGGCAGAACTGGCCTCTTGATGATTAGATTCTAAAACTTGACTTCCAAGTGCCTGAAAGTTACCTAGAGACAAGAGCCCCTTTCTCCAAAAAAAAGTATTTTCGAAGTCATCTTCATAAAGAATGAGCCTACTCAACAACACAGTTTGGGAGAATATAGGGTAATGTGACTGTAGAAGTGAAAAGATTGTTTATACCTACAAATAAGACTGCTGCTCTTCTGATAGGAAGCTTTGCATTCTTGGAGAACGTCAATGTTTGGGCTAGGAGGTTAACTTTCCCTTTGCATTTTTTTCCCTAAGTGGAGAAAAAAGTAAGAGTAGAAAGGAGTGAAGCGCATGACTGTTTTTGTCAGCCTCACTATAGTTTCCAGAGTCAGTGGCTATGTCAGACATCGGACACATATAACATAGTGCTTGAAATAATAACCGCGGTTGCTTACTGAATATTATGCCACAGTAACAAGCCCCTAGACAACGTTAAATCCTCTGAATACACCTTGCTCCCAGCCACTCACGCCACATTCTGTGCCTGTGATGCCTCTAAAGGCCATCTCCACCTCTCCGTATCTAAGTCTTCTCTGCCTTGAGCTCTGCCTCCCTATCATCTCTTCTCCCATTACCTGTGCCTTCCTGACCTCACTCTGCCCTGAGCATTTTTGCAGTACTCCTCACTTGGCACGCAGCATTTTCCACCTTGAGTTTCTATTTAACTTTCCACAGAGATTTTTATCCCCCTTACTAGCTAGCAAGCTCCCTTGGGAAATTTGTATCCTTGGCATGTTTCTGGATTCCCCATGGCCTGCTGCTCATTGGATGTGTTGTGCTTACTGGGTGAATAAATGTGTCTCTCAGTGGTTCTCCTACAGGGATAGTCAGCTCGGGATAGGAGGAGGGCAATCAGAATCTATTCCTATAGATCTTATGATGTTTCATGGATAATAATCTATAATCTGAATTTCTGCTGTAAATACTGTTATCAGTGCCTCAGATGTAAGTTCCCCCAGAGGTCAAAGAGATAATCCCCGGTGGAAAGCCTGACACTGTGAGGCTTCCTAGCCCTGTAACTCTGATCAGAGGAGCCCACACTGGGTCCTAAACAGGTTACACAAATGGAAGATCCCTAGGAATAGTCAGTCCTAGGGTCTTCATAGTAGGATCGATCCCAGCAATTCTAGTGTCAGATGTCTAGAAAACCATGGATAGGCCCCCTGAAACTGCCCTGGCTCAAGCCTGCCCCTGAGATTGTCCCTTAGTCAAGCCATCTTGATGCCATCTGGGTCCTAGCAAAGCCAGTGGCGTGCTGCCAAGCATGCTGCATGGTCCATGGTAGCATGGCAACCCTTGCTTGGGGCTCCCTAAACATGTTCTAATGGAGGGTAAGAGAATCTACTATATCCAAGAAAAGGATTAGAGACCATTGTAAAGGCAACACATAACTATTTCAATTCATTCCATAAACATGTTTTTGAGCACATACTATCAGCCCTACCCCGTATAAGCCCAGGTTAATGGAGCTCCCAAGAATTCAACAGAGAGAGAGTCTTTTTGATGATGAAGGGTGGTAATAGAAAGTGTGTCTGTGACTTGGTTGGGAGGAAACTGTAGAAAAATAGGTTCCCAAAGCAAGATAGTTCATGGATAACAGCTGCTGATGTGAAAGGGGATGGGAAATATTTCCTTTATGTCATGTTTCTCCATTAAAAACTACGTCAGAAAAAATAAGTATGTTAGCATATGAAAGAGCCAACAAAGCCATTATTGCTCACGTACAAAGAACTTGCAGACTTTTCCAACTTCGCCACACCTGAGGTACCAGGGATCTTTGCAGTACACTTCTTGGGGCAGCTTCCACTTCAGGAACTGGGCACATATAGTTAGGACTTGTCTGCTTTCCTGTGAAAAGGTTTATCAGAGATCACCATTTTCAAATATTTCTTTTTTTAGCTGACCTAACTTTTCTTCAAATAAAACTGATACTGAAGTTCAATATGAAAAGCTGATAAACTCAGCATTATCCTGGCTAAAGTGAGGGCAGGGATGGAAAAGAACCAGAGTCCTGCCCTCCTTCAATTTCCCTAGTCAGTCCCTATAGGGGACCCATAAAGCCTGCAGAGTTGTCGGGAGGATGGAGAAGTCGCTGGTCTAGGGCAACAGTGAGAGCTGTCAGGTGTAATACCCAGAGCAGGGATTTGGGCAGGAGTTCCCACTCCCCCATGCTCTAGACTAGGGCTCCTCCACCCACGTGCTGCTCCTATGACATTCTCCTTTCACTTTATACAGGGAAGCATAGCTCCTCTTCTCCTAGACCTTGTGGAATCTCTGGCTTGGAAAGAATTCTGGAGGGCACTGATCCCTTCCTGATCCAGATGCTTGAGCAGAATTTAGCAAGTGGGCTTCTCCTCTCTTCACTACTCTCAGAATGCTTCCCATGTACCACACACCACCTCGGATGAGTATCCAAGCAACTATTTTGTCCCACGTCCACTAGATTTGGGCCATTAAGATTCTTTTGGGGACTGATGGGAATACAAGTTAGTTCAGCTACTCTGTTTATTTGTAAATATCTAGTAAAGTTAAAGACGCCCAGATATCCTACTTCTTTATTTTTATTTTTATTATGTTTTTTATTTAATTTTGAGAGACAGAGAGAGACAGCGCGAGCAGGGGAGGGTCAGAGAGAGAGAGAGAGAGAGGGAGACACAGAATCCGAAGCAGGCTCCAGGCTCTGAGCTAGCTGTCAGCACAGAGCCCGACACGGGGCTCGAACCCATGAACCGTGAGATCATGACCTGAGCCAAAGCCGGATGCTTAACCGACTGAGCCACCCAGGCGCCCCCAGATATTCTACTTCTGAGTTTATTCCCTTGAGAAACTCTCACACAGGTACGCTAAGAAATATGTAAAAGAATGCTCATTGCAGCATTGTAGTAATGCAAAACTGGAGGCAATATAAGTGTCTGAGAATAGGAGCACAGGAGGAGTGTGAGGGTATCTTCAAGATGGAATTCTGTATAGCAGTGAGAATAAATGAGCTGGAGCCCCACATGTGGGCAAGTCTTATAATGCTAAATGAGCAAAAAAGAGCAAGTTGCTGAGAGATTTATAAATGATACAACATACCAAGTTTTTACATACCAAGTTTTTTTTTCTACATATAAAGTTTTAAACATGAAAACATATTACCACAGAAGATAACAACAAAATTCAGGATGATAGTTGTTGAGGAAATTCATTTGGGGATAGGTGTGTGATTTACTCATATTTTATTTCTTACAGTGGGTGGCAGATATATGGGTGTTTATTATGTTCTCTGTGCTAGTGATTCCTAACCGTTTAATGTTAGATTCCACCTCTCTAGCCTTGAAGGCAAGGCTAGGGATCGTTCAAGGTTTGAAAGAAAATAAGCCCAGAGCCTTGGCTGCTCTATGCCTTGCCTGATTGCCACAAGCTGACAGGGGTGGGGGTGGGGTGGGATGGGTATCAATGCATCCACATATCTGTGACCCCTACAGGACATACTTTTCCATCACTTGGTTGGGAAGCTCTACTCCATACTTTATTGTGGTCTGAAATATTTCATATTTCTGTTTACAAGGCCATAACACTTCCCCCATGTCAAGATATTCTTAAATCTTGTTTCTGATTCCGCTTTCATTTCTGTAATGGGGAGCATAAGTAAGGGAAAGTTCAGCATTTTTCTAGAATCCTTGTGCACCTCTCTGGTTTGCTGTAACTGGTGGTCATAGTTAGCACCTTAGAATGGATAGGCTCCTGAGGTATGGGAAAGTACTAAAGATGATGACATCCCACCCACAACTCTATGACAGAAACTTCTGGAAGATTAAGGAGATGCAGAGCCTTCTTCAGATTGTCAGAGAAGCTATTATTTCTGACTTAGCCTGAACACCAGTCTATTTGTCTAAAGGCCATGAGGCAGTTCTTAAATAAAAGAAGAAAGGTAATGGAATATTGTTATTGTCATCAACAAAAAGTTTGTTGAATTGAGCACTGTATTTAGGCCTCTGTGCTAGGCTAAATATTGGGGTGGGGTTACAACAAAGTATAACATATTTATTGTTCTCACCCACAAAGGGCCATAATTTCCTATACAGAAATAAGGAGTAAGATTTTTCACATAATTCACTTAGGCAAAATAATTGAAAGGTAGCCCGCGCTAGAGGAAATGGTGAATAAAGATGGTACCGCAAGGTCCCTGCCCTCAAAGCTATGGAAGCTTATTTGCAGATTTGGCTCTGGATCGGCAGTTATTCAGGGTTGAAAGAAGTTGGACAGAGGTGTTACCTCAGCTACCGCATCATTTTCATCTTGGGAATACAGAAGTAGTGGGACCAAGCTGTCCAGGACTTGATTCTCTATACCCTTCTTATCTGTGTATTTCACAGACTTTATGGAGGCTCCAAAGAGGGTCATGGAGAAACGATGAACATCAGGTCTCACCTATAAAGTATCCAAAGGGAAGTAACTCATTGAAAGTGTTCATGCTTAACTTGCAAGGGCTAGGTCAGCTGAAAAGCCAGTCCTAACATGAGGCTGTTTAGCTGTAGGTAGCTGAGGGCAAGAAGCCAAATACATGTAAAGTTAGGGAGACCTGCTGCCTTGTACTACTGGTTGTTCTCTCCCTCTGCATGTGAGCAATGTAGTCACATAGCTTGTGCCTGATAATAGTATTAACTACTCGCACAAGCCGTTTTGCTGAAATTCAGAATCCCAACCTTGGCATATTTGACTCTTCCAAGGACATGGTTCATTGCCCTCCATGTATTTCTTTTTTGAAAAATCTTTTGTGATTTGGGATGGGGACATATGTATAGTCCACCACCTTGACCCAGTCCTGATTGTTCCCTGAAAGACATCTTTTCTTATACAAACTTCTTCCTTACCCCATGATCAGGTTAGTACCTCAGCAAGTCTCTACATCTCTGTTTGTTTGTTTTTTTAATCTGAAAATCAGTAACACCAGTCCTGCTAACATCACGGCTTACCTGGAAGGATCTTAAGAGAGAGGATTTGAAAGTGCTCTGAACATAAGAAGTACTATATAAAATAGAGTGTATTTAGTACTATCCCAATTTCTATTTGCTGTTATGCCAATTACCCTCCCCTAGGAAAGTCTCTCCTCTCTCACTGTCTTACATCACCAAATAGGGAGAACAGGGTCTTCATCATGCCAGTCAGGGTAGTGAAATCCATTGTCCTGATGAATTGCAGGAGTATCTGGATGGCCAACAAAACAATCTTCTCATCGGTTTCATGTAAGAGGTCTAAGATGCACGGCAACAGGCTCTTGATGCCTTCCCTCTGTGTGCCCAAAGGGAGTGCACCATCACCTCTCCTGAAGGCACTTCATCTGGTACCAAGTAGGGCTCCCCAACTTAACTCAGTACCTGGTGCTTGGTGAATTTTTGGTCGGGCTGGCTAGTTAAGAATAGAGAAGTAAAGAGGGCATGATTACCCTCTCAGTATTGGCGGGGCTGATATGGAGAGAACGGAGCAGAGCCTTTGTAAGTTGCCTCATAGGGAAGAAGTGGGACCAGGTGGGGGATGGTCCAATAACAGAGACTTAGGATTAATGTAAGGAATTGCTTACAGTGAGAGAAAGTAGAATGGCTAGCTCAGGTCATAGTGAGTTTTCCAACATGGAATGTATCCAGAGGCAGAAAGATTCCTTGCAGGAATTCAAGCAGAAATTGACTGAGGACCCTTAAGATCCCTTCCCATTCTGAATCGGGATTCTGTTCTTCTAAAACTCCCAAAGGAAGCAATCTCAGAGTTTCAAAGTTTAAGGCATACATGTAAAAAGTAAATAGAATAAGGCAATATATATCCATGTATCCAAACAACAACAATTAACATGCTAACATCTATCATTTTTTGTTTCAGATATATATACATATTTAAATATTAAAAAAAATAGAACTCAAATGACAAAGTTGAAGGCCCAGGAATTAATTTTCCTTTCTGACCCAGGCCTAGTTTCTAGCTAGGCCTGCAGAAAATGAGCTCTCTTTCAACATGAATGTCAGTGATCTTTGTTTAGATGATACACATCTTGGGAGCAGATATTATGGCCTATCCAATTTATTCCAATAATAAATAATATTATTTATTCTCCAGAATTATAATAAAGGAATAAATAATATTAAATAATATTATTTATTCCTTAGGGCAGATACTATGGCCTATCCAATTTATTCCAATAATAAATAATATTATTTATTCTCCATAATTATAATAATAATAATATTATTTATTATTTGATAATAAATAATATTATTTATTCCTTAAGGCAATATGGTACAAGACCTAAAAGGACACCTGAATGTCAGCCAGGCTGTGATGATAGTGAGGGTACCTCTTTACACAAACTGTAGGTTTTAAATATTATGAATATATGTGACTTGGACATTTTATTTATTTCTTATAACTTCATGAACTACTTTATAGTCAGTACTTACATATTTCCTAGGCATAAAAGTTAAATGGTTCAAAGGGATGCATTCCCACTTGATCCTATTCCCAGGCTACCCAATTTCCCTCTCAGCTGTTACCAGTTTCTTGGGTGTCTTTCTGGGGTATGTTTGATTTGTGACTTATGAGTCAGTGGTCTCAGGGCCCCTCCTACCATCTCATGGTGTCTGGTAAGATAGTGCAGTCCCTTTAGGGCAAGAATTTTGAAGACACTATTTCCATGATGTAGCCAGTCTTTCAAGCGGACAATAGAGTATATGCTGGGTAGTCTCCTAGCCACTGGACTCTGGAGAAGCTGAAAGAACCCAGAAATAAGCCAAAGAATTTACCTTTTTTAAAAACATTTTTTAATGTTCATTTATTTTTGAGAGAGAAAGATAGAGTGTGAGCAGAGGAGGGGCAGAGAGAGAGGGAGACACAGAATCCGACGCAGGCTCCAGCCTCTGAGCTCTGAGCTGTCAGCACAGAGCCTGATGTGGGGCTTGAACTCACAAACCGTGAGATCATTACCTGAGCCAAAGTCTGATGCTTAACCGAGGGAACCCCCCAGACGCCCCTGTAGAAGTTACCTTTAAGCCCCTTTTCAGGAGGGGAACTACCTTCCCATCAACTCCAAAATATGTATTTTCTTTTGAAACCTCTACTATGTTACAGGGTGATGCTTACACTGTAGGGACAGGAGGCAAGAAGAATTTCAGTAGCCTTGAACCTGAAACGATTTCTATCCCATGTCTGAAATGGAGCCCAGCCTGCCATGAAGTTGGATGGGGCCCAGGAAGGCAGGTAGTGCTGCTTTACAGGCTTCCTGCATTCAGCTTCTAATGAATCTTACCTCCACGAAAAATCCTGCAGATGTGAGTTTATGTTTATCATTCCCTCGGTTAAGAAGAGGGACCAACAAGTACATGATCCTATTTGCAAGCAGGTGATTTCTTTCCAGCAATGCACTGCAAAACATAACACCCAACAGGACACCCCTTAGAAATGCTCCTATCCTTGGGGTGCCTGCTGGCTCAGTCAGTGGAGCGTGTGACTCTTGATCTTGGGGTTTTAAGTTTGAGCCCCATGGAGTGTGTAGAGATTAATCAAAAATAAAATCAAAAGGAAGGAAGGAAGGAAGGAAGAAAGGAAGGAAGGGAGGAAGGAAGAAAAAATGGAAAAGAAATGCTCCTACCCAGACTGCATTATTCCCAGGGCTGGGGGCCCTCTGAGGATTTTGCCCAGCTTCAGGTGCACAGGAGGGTATGGCATTGTCAGGACCTCTAAAATATTTGCCTGGCATAATGGGTATTCCCTAATCTGTAATGTTATCCAACTTTGGTCGCTGTTTTAACTAGAAGGGAGAAAAGTACCTAAAGCAATGCTGATTTAGAGCAGGTGTACATGGCAAGAAAGCCTTACTTGGCAAGGAGAGATACTCCCTGAAGATGGCCATCTTCTCCTTCCAAGAGGGCCCATCCTTTATATTTTTCCATGATGTTGAACTCCTGCCAGCACTCTGTTCTAAGGAGGAGAGTCTTTGTAGCTTGTATGGCGAAGCTAAATAAAATAAAACCAGTGCAAGTGAATAGAACAGGTCCTCCAACTTCCCAGCACACGATTACCCTGCTCTCACTGAGGAGGGCCATGCACTGATACCTGCTGGACGGCAATTCTCTTCTTTCCAGATTCCCCCAAAGACTCTTAATGCTCTAATAACTTGAAAAGCTCTTCACACACATTTTTAGCATAAAGAAATTTAACTAAATTTTGTATCCCTGGGAGTTTGAAATCTATGATAAAACAAATGATATGGGATGCTAAACCCATACCCACAGCTTTTTGCCAAAGCTCTATTTAGGGGTATTTGGGGAGCTCATTCAGTTAAGTGTCCGACTCTTGGTTTCAGCTCAGGTCATGATCTCATGGTTCATGGGTTTGAGCCCCATGTTGGGCTCTACACTGACAGTGCAGAACCTGCTTGGGATTCTCTCTCTCTCTCTCTCTCTCTTTCTCTCCCCCTCTCCCTCTCTCTGGTCCTCCCCCACTTGCTCTCTCTCTCAAAAATAAATAAACTTAAAAAAATAAAAGCTTTATTTAGATACAATTTACACCCCCTCCATAAAATTAACCCACACTGCTTTTTATTTTATTTTTTTGTTTTTTTGGAGAGAGAGAGGGTGCATAGGTGGGGGAGAGGGGCAGAGGGAAAGAAAGAATCCCAAGCAGGCTCCATGCTCAGCATGGAGCCCAACACAGGGCTCGATCCCATGACCCTGGGATCATGACCTGAAGTGAAATCAAGAGTTGGATGCTCAACCAACTGAGCCACCTCTAGTGCCCTTACCCACATTGCTTTTTAAACTATCCCCCGGCTGCCTCCATCAATATAGCATGCAACTCTTGATCTCCACGTTGTGAGTTTTAGCCTCATGTTGGGTGGAGAGATTACTTTAAAAAATAAAGTAAACTACCCTTACTACTTACTGAACTTGTATGCTGGACATAACACCAGAGAATCCTAAAACTAGAGGGTCTTTGGAGAGTACTGAGCCTGACCTAATTTACAGATAGGGAAACCAAGGCACAGAACAACAGAAAGATTTGCCCAGGGTACATAGCTAATTAAATGAATGAGAATGAGAATTAGAACTTACGTCTCCTGACTTTTAGTCAGGTGTTCTTAAATAATCCACACCACAGCACTTCCTCTGAAAGAAAGTCATGGGCCACAGTGACACTAATAAATTTATACTGAGTTTACCTTGGCACCAATAAAACCAGACAACCAACCAGTGAGAGCCCGGAATGATTCCTGGGCATTTCATCTTGATGTCTCATGATAATGGACTGTAAACTCTCCCATGACTGGGACCACATCTTGCCTATCCTTGTGTCTACCACAGTCCCCAGAGCTTAGTGTTAATTAAGGTCAATGAAATCACAAAAAGCAGTACCACAAAGGGGTGACCTCTGAAGACATCTCCTGTTCTGTGTACAGACCACTTGGGATGGCGACATCAGACATGGTGAGGCCGATGCTGTGGTGTATCTGGATGAGCAGGGTCATGAGAAGCTGAGGGAAGAGTCGGAATGTAGCTGCTTGGAGCCTGTTTCCCAGAAACACCTCATAAAGAGCATCTGTCGCCTGTGGTAGAAAAAGACACACCAGAGAGCTGAACACCTATTAGCACTACCCTTTACTTGCTTTACTTGTGCTTGTGCCAGAACATGCTTTCTGGCTCTACTATCCCATAGGCAGAACAGTAGTGGTAATCAGTGCAGGGACATGAAGGTGTGGGGGAAAAGAAATAGGAGTAAAATAGTCACTAAAAGTTACCGAAGAGTGAGGGGAGTCTAAAATCCAGAACCATTAAGGAAACTACTAACATATTTGACCACATACAAATATAAAGCCATGGCAAAATTTGTAGTGAACAAAGTTAGACTACAAATAATCCAGAGAAATAATTTGCACTGATGTGATATTTTTAATATACAAAGTCCTTTTATGTATCAGTAAGAAAAAAAAAAGGTGAAGGCCGGCTACTCAAAGTGTGGGCCACACACCAGCAGCACTGGCATCCCCTGGGACCTGGTTATAGATGGAGAAGCTCAAGCCCCACCCCAGACCTGCTGCGTAAGAACCTACATTTCAGTAAAATCCCTAGCTGACTGTGGTTTGTGTGCATGTTTTTATTTTTATTAAAAAAATTTTTAATATTTATTTTTGAGAGAGAGACAGAGTGTGAGTGGGGGAGGGGCAGAGAGAGAGACAGAGATACAGAATCTGAAACAGTCTCCAGGCTCTGAGCTGTCAGCACAGAGCCCAACGTGAGGCTCGAACTTGGGACCGGTGACCTAGGCCAAAGTCAGATGCTTAACCAACTGAGCCACCCAGGTGCCCTGGTTTATGTGCATCTTAAATACGAGAAGCACTGGTATGTACACCATGAGCAGACAAGTCACAAAATATAAATGGCTACTTCACTCTCACCAATAACGAGATTGTAATTAAAATACAACTCCTTTTTTACCTATCAGCTAGGCAACGATGAAAAGACTAGGAATGCTCAGTGTGGTAAGGGTGTAGGTAAATGGGCATTCTCACATATGACTAGTAGAAGGGCAGTGTTTAGAGGATCATCTGGGAATTCTCAAAAGTTTAAATCAGCCCACCCCTTGACCTAGAAATTCCCCTACAATGACCTTTATCCAAGAAAATAACTGGATATGTATAACAAAATTCATGTATGTATGATTAAATTTATTATAGCACCGTTTTAATGGCAAAAGTTTGAAAATTGTCAAAATGTTCACTAATAGGAAACTTGGAAATGAAATAAATGGTTCTCTACCATGTTAAGTATTATCTATTTTTAAAAAGGTAATAAAAATAAATGAATTACTATGTAGCTATGAAAAGAATAATAGAGAGTCTTATGTTTTGACATGGAAAGTAGTTCATATTCTGTTAAATAAAAAAAGCGGATCATCAAACAGTATATGTAATTTGATCTTATTAATATATACATACAATTTTATCCTAAAACTATACTGAGTTAACATTATAAGGATTTTTAAAAAGGTATAAATCCACAAAAACAAAGAGTGTGGGTAAATGGAATAGGAGAGAAGACGGTGGCAGATTAGAGATGTCAGAATAATTTTAGAAGCTAAAAAATACATGTATGATAATAACCTAGGTCAGAGAGAGCTGAACCCTAAGCTGGTAGGAAGGAAAAGAAAGTAAAAAGTATATAGTGATAATGGGGAAGGCCATGTGTGTAGGGGTCAGAGAGTACATAGAAACTATACTTTCTGCTCAATTTTGTTGTAAACCTAAAACTTCTCTAAAAAAAGTATTACTTAAAAGGAAAATATGGTGTGGGGAGTATACCAAATACAAAAAAAATTATATGTGTATAAATACTTCTAGAAAGTCCATTTTTAGAGATATGATACAACTAGGCTAAGAATGGTCTTTAGGTTTTTAAAAGATTGTTTTTTTAAAAAAATCCAAAGAATATATGATAAAGACTATATGTGACCTGAAAACCTAAAATATTTACCTTCTGGTCCTTTACAGAAAAGGTTTGCTGACCTCTGCTCAAGGAAGACCTTTTCTTTCTATGTTATTTATACTCTTCTGTATTATTGGACATTTTTTTTCACAGGTGTATATTACTCTTTTACTATGATGATACCTATTTTTAAAAGGATAAGGGAACATTTAACCATACTGATTAAACCAAACTTCATTATACCATACTGATTCCTTCATTCTCCCAAGGCCTCTCTATGTCAATCCGTTGGTAGAGACATTGTAGATTTATAAATGGATGACAGAAGCAAACTTTTGAGAGAGATGAAAAGGGAGAATCCAGATGTGGTGGTGGGCCAGTCATCCCAAGAGGGGGAGCGTGTCGTGTTGAAGTTGGAAGGGCAAAGCTCAGTGGCTTACAGTGACAGCCATATAGGCCATCTTCTTGTGGGTGGGCGCATTATGGCATTTCTGCAACTTCCTCAGGAGTCTCCACAGTATCCACGTGGTCTTGGGCAGTGCTACATCCAGAGTTCTCCACAATTCCGCCAGATGCCTAGAAATCCCAAAGAATGAGAGGGTTCAGGAGAATCAGCCTAGGCCCACCACGACCACGACTTTCCTAGAATCTGGAATCCAATCTGTAAGTGGTTTTCCTCTCTACTCAGTTTTTCAGGCTATCAAAAGAGTTACTCTCTAATTTCAGAACAGTTAACTCCCAAGGTTTTATAATCTCAGATTCCCATGACTCAGGATGGACTTCAAGACAAACTGGTCCTAATTGATCTTTTCAGATCCCTGTCACATATCTGCGCTCTAGCTACCTCAGACCATTTACCTTTACCAAACAATGGACTTTGACAACTCGACGCTTCTGCTTATTCCATGTCCTTAAACTGGAAGGCCCTTTCCCAAACTCTTCCCTGCCTGACAAAATCCTTCCAGGTCCAGCACCAGTGTCACCTCCTCTGGGAAGCTTTTGCTGCTTCTTTACCATGTTTCTCGTGAGAGTTCTCATAACACTTTCACAATTTCTTCTGTATAGAGGTTGCCTCCACCTTACATGTACTATTTTCAGTTCTTTCTGTTCCCTCTGAAGACAGAGATTATGTCTGGTTTTTCTTCTATGAAGTCCTCTGGGTCTAGCACAATGCCAGGCTTACAGAAGGAATTCAGAGATATATTTGTTCAGTCCAGTCTATGGCCCTCAAGTTTTGGACAAGTTCAAGCTGAGAAATAAAGCTTTGATTCTCCTTAGAGGAGGTCACTTCTTTTATTTATTTATTTAAAAAATTTTACTACTGGACTTTTTATTTTTTTTTAAGTTTATTTCTTTTGAGAAAGAGAGAGAGAGGGTGCAGGAGGGACAGACAGAGGGAGAGAATCCCAAGCAGACTCCGTACTGTCGGCACAGAGCCCGATGTGGGCCTTGAACCCACGAACCACGAAATCATGACCTGAACCAAAATCAAGAGTCAGACACTTAACCAGCTGAGCCACCCAGGCACCCCTGGACTTTTTTTTTTTTAAGTTTATTTATTTATTTTGAGGGAGGGGCAGGGGCAGAGAGAGAGAATCCAAGCAGGCTCCATGCTATTAGCACAGAGCCTGACTCGGGGCTTGAACTCACAAACCATGAGATCATGACCTGAGCTGAAACCAAGAGTCAGATGCTCAAACGAGTGAGCCACCCAGGTGCCCCCCATAAAGAGGTCTCTTCTTTTTTAAAAAAAAAAATTATTTTAAGTTTAGTTATTCATTTCGAGAGAGACAGAGAGAGAAAGTGGGGAAGGGGCAGAGAGAGAGGGAGAGAGAGAATCCCAAGCAGGCTCCACACTGCCAGCACAGCCCGACACGGGGTTCCAACTCACAAAATGTGAGATCATGACCTGAGCCGAAACCAAGAGTCAGATGCTTAACCAACTGAGCCACCCAGGTGCCCCAGAAGAGGTCTCTTCTTGAAGAAAGTGTGAAATAACTTTGTTTCTGTCATTGACTCAAAGGTAGGGCCTGAGATTTATATATACACTGTAGAAGAGCATTATCAGGGGAAGATTGGGAGTTACTCCTGGTTTTGACTCATTCTCTTATTTTCGGAATCTACTTAGGTATCTTTGTGTGCTAGATCAAGTATGGTCTTCCAACTGTCTATATCAGACTCACTCTAAAAATTGAGAAACTTAAGGACTATTCCAACATTTCACTCCCTGCTCTGATAATTCTAATCCATGAATGAAACAAATTAAGAAGATCCTAAAGGACTCCTAAAGGGAAGGTGATAAAGGCAATATGAAATACTGAAAAGGGACCTAGTTGGGGCAACAGATTGTATAAAAAGTACATTTCTTCTTGGGATGAAATATTTACCTATCCTTGTCCCCCCCCCGCCGAATTCCCTAGGGAGTGAATGAAGCAATTTGAGAAACTGTTTATTGTGATAGAAGTGTTTCAAAAATGCTTTTGGTCTTCTGTACATTTGTAAGTGCTGGGAATGCATCTGAATTAGGAAAACACACACATTAGCCTATTAAGCCAATGGTTCACAAATTCTGGTGTGAAAAAAATCATCTGGAGAGTTTGTTAAAAATAGTGATACTGATTGAGTGGTTTTTGTTTGCCCATCATCCCTTTGGGAGTGTGCATTCATCAAGCGTTTCATACCCTCCTTGTGTTTAGTTTTGCTTTTCCTCCAGTCCAGAATGCCTTTTCCGCTGCTCTGTCCCACCTTCTGCTTGGCTAATTTACACTAAACACTCAGCTTGCGGCAGCCCTTCTTATGAAAATCACTCCCCAATCCTTCCTCTAATTAAGTCCCCTCCTACAGGAGCTTCTACAGAACTTTTTTATTTTGCTTTGGAGTCCTCTGTTACTCATCTGTGTCTGCTATCAGACATGTGCTGCTCCAGAGCCCATGTCCTATCCCTTATTTCCACAGGCCCAACAGTACCTTGTACACAGTAGCTTTGCACAGACTCCTAAGAACAATCACCCCAATAAAACCAACTCTTGTTCCAAGAGCTAGAACAATAAAATTATGCTAAAATTACACTTAAAATGGTTAAGTATATTTAATATTTTGTATGAAATAATAAGTTTCATATAAGAATATAATGTAGATAAGCTGAAGCAAGCAGTAAAAATTTAAAAATAATGGATTAGAGAAATATACAAAAGAATATATATTTTTAAAAATTGTATAAACTTTTTTTTAGATGGGTAAATCTCTTCCTTTATTTGATTTACTGGTAAAGTGTCTAAGTTCAGCTTACAGAAAACATCAGCATTGCACCAAGACATTGTGAGGATCATTCACTGAAAGTGATTTTCAAACAGTTTAAAGCTAAGAAATCTTTTCCTCAAATACAATAATTACCCAGAGTCACAATATATAAAGCAGATAAAAGGAGATGCTGCTCTTGTTGTCTGGCTGGCTCGGTTGGTAGAGCATGAAACTCTTGATCTTGGAGTGATGAATTTAAGCCGCACACTGGGCACAGAGCTTACATTAAAAAAAAAAAAAATGCTGCTCTGGTAAAGGGAGTGAGGGCCTAGAACCTTCTCATTACCTTCCCTATAGGGACCTCCTGGAACTTTCAGGGTGCTTCCAACTCTGAAAGCCACAAATCTGAAAAAGCATCTTGTTTTTTCCTGTGATTTATCCTTATTTATGGATATATTCATATTTTCTTTTTTATGTGTATATGTTTTGGCTAAATCTTTTTCAAGTTTATTACAGATAATCATGATATTTACACCTAAATAACTTCAGCTTTGATCTCCTAAGAATAAGAACATTTTTCACACCTAAGAAAATTACATTCTGATCAGTAATTACCATTTCACACCTATGAAAATTACATTAATTCAGTAATCTATTACAGAATTTATGCTTAAATTTACTCAAAATTTTCTTTTATAGCTTATGTTTTCATCTAGGATCCAATCAAGTTCATGTATTACATTTGGATTTGTCTCTTTAGTGCCTTTTTATCTAGAACAGTGAGCCCAGCACATTTTTCTTTCATGACATTAACTTTTTTGAAGAGTTCAGTCCTATCTTATAAAATGTTCTTCATTCTGGATTTGTTGGATTGTTTCTTTATGTTTATGTGTTACATTCTGACGTATATTGCAGGTTATCTGTCTATATCTTATCTCTTCTACAAGAATACCATTAGATTTTTGAGGGCAGCCATGTTCTGCAATACAAGGGCTGTGTCACACAGTCCAAATTTAGAAGCTGTACTAGGTTCTGTTACCTGTCATACGGTACTGGATGACACAGAAGGTGGTTGATCACTATATCTGTGTACTTTGGCCTGGAGATAAACAAACTCACAGTATTTATGATTTGTTGGCGGACTCTAGGCTGGCTGATTATGGATAGCCGGGCACAGATAACTCCCATAATTTCTGGCACCTAAAGAAGGAAAAGAAATCACTAAGACCTTGATCCTATGGGACAATGATGGTTACTGAGGATATTGTGACTATTTCTGAAAGATCCTGGGGGTGACAAGAATGTTGAGTATTTAAAAACTACTTATCTTTATGTATGTATGTGTATATAAAATTATTTAGAAGAACTTACATACAAAGATATTAATAATGTGACTTTGAATGATGGGATATTGATTTTTTGCTTACATATTTTTCTAATTTCTCCTCAATGACTATGTATTGATTTTATAATAAACCAAACTGGTAAAAGTGTTACAAGGAAGTTGGGATTTTTTCTACTCTGACTCTGAGAATGCCAGGGGGGTCTATACTTGCTTTTCACCCAGAGATGTCTACCACTCTGAGGTAAAGGAAACAGGAGCCATTGGGTTTTGGTCCAGTTTTTCTGTTTGGCCTTCTCTGCCCGCCCACAGACTCATGGCTTCAATTCTCTGTGGATATGTCAGCTTCTCAGAAAGGCAGTCCTTACATAAAAAATGGCCTCATTATCACCAGTTGCCAGAGCTGCTTTTAAGCTGGCATGTGATGCAATTCTGGCCAATGAAACATGGAAAAAAAATCTACTGGAGGCTTTTGGGGAACACTTCCTTCCCTGATTAAAGGGACAAAAGGAAGGCAGTATCTTTCTTCTTTGCTGGATACAGTCTTATCTGCCCATAAAGTCTGAAACTGCTGTGACCACCTTATGACCATGTGAACAGGCAATGTGGCAGATGGAAAAGCCCCTGGCTCTTTGATAACACTGTAGAGTGGCTGAACCAGTTCTAGAAAATACTTCACTTCCAGACTTCTTATTGTACGAGCAGATAAACCCTTTAAACTTCAACTGTGTGCAAGCTACTCAGAGTTGGTCTTTTTTACAGCTGAAAGCACCCAACTGATGCAGGGGCCCATCTCACCATGCTCTCATCACGTTGTTCTTTTTGCATCTTTGCTATTTTAATAGGTTAAAAGTGGGTTTTCATCATTTTAAAATAACTTTTATTTTTATCAAAGTGCAACACGTACACAATTTAAAAAGTCCAGCACTATTTCAAGGCTCTCTCCTGCCTGTTCCCCAGGTCTGATCTCCAGGACTACTTCTCCCCTTTTATCTCTTTCAGTGTGTCCTCCCGTATTTCTAAATGATATAATTATAGTGTTCTTTCTTGATGTAGCAACTATAGATACATTTAAATAAAATCTCTTGATTTTAAGCTTACTAAGTCGGCCTCCTTTGAGGACTGTTTATGGCCTACTTTTTTAAAATTTGACACCTTGAATAGACCTGGATGAGGATCTAAGTTGAAGTTACCATTCTCATAAATGCTAATGGTATCTTCTCCCAAAACTATACTATTCTGGAAAACATGGAGAACATCTTGGATTTTAAAACTATCCGTTCCTAGTTGCATACAAGTGACTGTTTTTATTACATTCTTGGTGAACGGGAGTCCACTGAACAGTGGACCCTGGGCCCCTTCAGTAGTTACTCTCCATCGAATAGGAGCAGCAGAAGGGGAGGGCATTTGCCGATATTTCAAACCCAGGAAATGGCCCCTGAGCTTTTTACCTTCTCAAATCGGGACTCTGCATTTTTCACCAATGTTATCAGCAATTCTCCTGCCGATTTTTGGGTGCAGGGATGTTTCAGAGTTTTCAGGCTATCCAGTGTAGTCATTACAAACTGGCAGAGCTCGTTTGAATTGAGAAAAGCTTCAAAGACCTGAAACGATTTAGGGAAAATGAACTTCCAAGTTACTTGGTACAATAGAAAGAACCCTGAAGAAGAACTATTATGTTAATTGTGTTAATTAGAGAAGCATACGAATATGGACAAGGCCATTTATTTCAGTTTTGTTTACAAAAGTGAAAAACTGGAAACAAACACAAACGTCCACTGCTAGGGTCTGTGCATGGTCTTTCACAGTTCTAATTTTTAGGAAGAGGTTTTATTACCAAGATTGTCAGAAAGAGGATCACCTCGTATAGGAATGGAACTAAAGGAAAGGCCTTAATACTATACATACTTAATACAGGGTCCCAGACATAGCTAAAATACCTTGGCTGGTTACAATACATTAAAGGAATGTTTCATTCTGCTTCTCATTGTGCTTGGTGGTGTATAAAGTCCTTCACACGATTATAATCTACTAGGCACTTACTATATGACAGGCATTAAGCAAAGCATTTTCCATACAATATCTCCTTTAACCCTTACAATCCAATTTTTACAGATCCCCTGTATAGATGAGGAAACGGATGCACAGAGAATTTAAATTACCTGACACCTTAGACCCTACCTGCGTAAATCTGTAGGTTTTCTTTTTTCCCCTATCTGCTAACATAGTGCCTAGTACCTATATTTGTTGCATGATGAATACATATATTAATTTAAAAATGTATAGTTTGTTGGGTCAACTACACCCTCTTAGCAGCTCCTTTTTGTAACAAGAATTTACATTTGCAAGAGGCCGGCTAAGGTTAGGAGAGCAATCAATGGGAGCAGAGCCTGTCTGAAGAGATATCCAAACAGTGGTACTGGCCCCACTGATAGGTTGACCTAAACCATTAAACTAACGGGGCCAGGTGTATAAGAGTCACAACCATGGCACCTGGTCTCCAAGCTATGGAATGTTTAGAGAGCAAATTCTCTGGGCAATCTTGTATGTTTAGTTTTTTGTTATTTTTTTTTTATGTTTATTTATTTTTGAGGTAGGAGGAGGCAGAAAGAGAGAGGGACAGAGGATCTGAAGGGGGCTCCATGCTGACAGCAGAGAGCCTGATGCCATGGGGGGCTCAAACCCACGAGCCACAAGATCATGACCTGAGCCAAAATCAAGAGTTGGACACTTAACCGACTGAGACACCCAGGTGTCCCTTGTATGTTTAGTTTTACAAGAAATTAGAACTTATCACAAAGTGGCTTTACCTACCATTTTACATTCTCATGACAAAATGTATGAGACTACTGGTTATTTCCCATCCTCTCCCACGTGTCCAGTTATCTGTCTTTTTTTGTTTTAAGTTTTTTTTTAATGTTTGTTTATTTTTGAGAGAGAGACAGACAGACAGACAGACAGAGCATGAGCGGGAGAGGGGCAGATAGAGGGAGACACAGAATCCAAAGCAGACTCCAAGCTCTGAGCTATCAGCACAAAGCCTGACGTGGGGCTCGAACCCATGAATAGTGAGATCAGACCTGAGCCGAAGTCGGACACTCAACCAACTGAGCCACCCAGGCGCCCCCAGTTATCTGTCTTTATATCTGCAGCCATTCTGATTACCTGGGCAATCCTGAAGGGACAACTGTAGAACTGCTTAATACTGTAGAGTTCTAGGAGTTCTTGACACTTTTTCATTGCTCTCCTTAAGCTCGGGTGATTTTTCTTGTCATGAGTGACATCTGAGAAGAAAACATGGAATATTAATATTTTCTGGCCTAAGTCTTTCTTACTGATTTTGCAAGTCTGGTTGATCCCCAGGTTGAAGTGAATCCAAAGATCTCACTCTTCTTATCTTTTTCACTTGGATAAGAGTGCCTGGGGGAAGGAAGTGTATGTTTATCTGAAGGCTGACTTGTTTCTCCTCTGTGGTCAGACAATATTTTAAAAAGGCTGAAGGAAAAAGAAAAGAGCTTTTTGTGAGAACAGAGCTTTTGAGTGATTTGGGAGTATAACCAAGACATACTAAACTGTTTCCCCATTGGTGAGGACTTTCAAGGGGTCTCCTTATGAAGCTTAGGTCCCCATAAAAAATTGATCACTTTTGCGATGTCTGATCATTCCAATATCAAAAATCTTTCTGTGTCTAGTTTTGCTGATTATTGAGTCTGCCAGTACTCCCTCACAGCGCCTTGTTTTTATGTGTTGTGATTCATATTTGCTGGAAATTTATCTATGGGAAGTCTTTGAGTGTTTGTTTGAGGATACAGTCTCTCCAACTGGAAGATAAACTCTTTGGGGGAAGCCACTTTGTCTGTCTTGTTCACGAATGCACCTGGAATAGTAAGTACTTCATAAATATTTGTTGAATGAATAATAAATTGTATTTTCTTGGCTATCTATCTTGGTAGATATTCCTCATACTGAGAGCTGCCCAGAGATGCGAGATTGCTGTTTTAGGAAGCACAGGGTTTCCTTATCCTTGGGATAACCAAGCCCAGGCAGGGTAACTCCTTGGTGGGGGTAGATTAGACTGAGATTCAAATGCTGGGGGCACTGGGCTAGATATCTTCTAAAGTCTCTCCTACCTGGAGGGTCAATGATTAATTCCTTGACTGCAATGACCCTCTTTCTATTTTTCAAACTCCTCAAGTTTATACTTGTTGTTCCCTCTGCCCAATATGTTCTTCTTACATCTTCACCTGGCTAATGTTTCTTATTTTTCAGGTTCTCTTCCAAGAGGCCTTTTCTGAACTCCACAACTAGATGGGATTCTTCCTTATGGCCCCTGCAATTTCCCTTTAGCAATTATCTTTGTTTATAATAGCGGAGTTATTTGTTGAGTCTTTGTTTGATTCCCCGACTAGACAATGTATAATACAAGGATTGGACCGCTTGTGTTCTGGTTACTGTTAGAGCCTAAGTAAGCACTCAGAAAACATTTATGGGATAAATAAATAATAATGAAGGCCCAAATGGTGGCTGAACTTCCACTTCTGACCAAACTAATCACTCCAGTTTGTCTATGGGGCTACATGTTTAACTATTTTGACTCCATGGCCATGCAGATGGCTGACACTAATGGGTCATTCAGTGTTCTGATTCGGATTATTAAGTCAATGTTGGTTCATCTCTGCTTGTGGACTATTGTACCTTTCCCTTTAAAAACTACCATAAAACGTCTTTCTAGAATATGAGGAACAAGGGCACAAGGAGAACTGGCTGCCTTCAGCACTGGCTTACACTTCAGCCTCAGGGTGATATGCAGTAGGTAGTGCATGCCCTCTGCAGCCTCCTCGGCTACCTCTTCCACTGGGTCCCCACACAGTAGTGCCATCAGAGCCACGAGGTGCCCAAGCCTTTGGAATCGCAGTGGGAGCTAGTTAAGAAGAAAAAGAAAAATTGCATTAGCATATGGGTGCATTCTACGCCTTAGATTTGAGTTATTGAAAAGTAATTCTACTTCCACCCCCTGCTCAGCAAAGTGCAAGAGTCACATTCAGCCCTTAGATCTCTTTAGGGTAAACATTTAACATGTGTAGATAAACTATGTCCATCAGATGACATTAAATAGGACAAATTCTAACCTAAGTCAGCAATCTGAAGAATGAAAAAGCTTTATATAGAGAGGTGTTCATTCTAGTCTATTTTTAAAGACATATTGGAAATAATTGCCCAATAGTAAACAGAACCATGGTACAACCATTAGGAATCAAGGATCCTAGGAATTTATAGTAAGGTGGGGAAATGTGCTAGTGTGCTAAGTGAAAAAGTTGGATGCAAAGTTGTGGTGCACTATTTAATAAAATTTTAAAAAATGCATCTATTGATATTTGACCTTATTATGGGAGAAAAAAGGTAGCTGGAAAAAAATCATACCAGAAAAAGAAATATAATTTGGAATAGTAAAAAAAATAAATTAAAAAAAAAGTTTAAAAAAGTAAATTAAAAAAGATAATTAAAAAATGAAGGTAGGGGCACCTAGTGGCTCAGTTGATTAAGTATCTGACTTTGGCTTAGGTCACGATCTCACAGCTCATGAGTTCAAGCCCCATGTCGGGCTCTGTTCTGACAGCTCAGAGCCTGAAGCCTGCTTCAGATTCTGTGTCTCGTCTCTCTCTGACCCTCTCCCCGCTCGTGCTCTGTCTCTGTGTCTGTCTGTCTGTCTCTCTCTCTCTCAAAAATAAATAAACATTAAAAAAAATTTTAAGTGAAGGTAGAAAAGATAAATGTTAAGAATTTGGTTGCGTGCAGAATGCATAATTATTTGCTCAAGGTAGCACACAGAGCTAGGTTCTGAACTTCCTCAGGGCTAATGTGGAGGTACATACACTGTCCCACATGACACGATTCACATTGCATAGAAGAGAAGAAGCAAATACCTATGCAGAGGAAGCACAACTGTTCTTAGGACTAAAGCAGAAAGAAATTCCTTCCTTACGTGGCTCTTCAGAAAAATGGACTGGGATATTGTGAACAATAGTGTGTTTCACCTATTTACAGTCAACACAGCAACACATACACAAAGCTGTGTAATGTCTTTCATTCACTGATATCATCTTCATTCACCCAATCTATAAATATTGAGTGTCACTTATGAACCAGGAACTGGTTATGAGGATGACACTTAGGGCTAAGGCACTATGACTGGCACTGGGGATACAAGCCCTGAACAAAAGACAACGTCCCTGTTCGTGGAGGTGATATTCTATTTGGAAGAACACAATATAGCAAAGAAGTAACTTTTTTTAAAGTAGTCTTCATGCTCAGCATGGAGCTCAGTGTGGGGCTTGAACTCACAACCCTGACATCAAGACCTGAGTTGAGATCAAGAGTTGGATGTTTAACCAACTTTAACCAAGAAGTAAAATTTATTGTGTTAAATGGTGATAAATGCTATGGTGAAGAAAAATGCACACAAAAAGGATAGGAACTGCTGTTTTAGAATGATCAGGGAAGACCTCACTCATGTTGAAATAAAGGATTCAGCCATGTAGATATCTGGGAGAAAACCATTCCAGGTAGAAAGAATAGCAAGAGCAAAGAGAAAGGAGTGTGTTTGGTGTTTCAGAGGAACAAGTAGGTTAGGTAGGCTGGAGCAAAGTAAACAAGTAAAAAAGCAAAAGAAATAGGAGGTAGATTAGGTATATGGTATAGCAACTTAGAGAATGCTGTAAGAATTTTGATTTTTTTTTCTGTGTAAGATGGTAAGCCATTGGAGAATTTTAATGCTTATTTATTTTTGAGAGAGGGGCACCTGGGTGGCTCAGTTGGTCAAATGTCCAACTTCAACTTAGGTCATGATCTCGCGGTTTGTGAGTTTGAGCCCTGTGTTGGGCTCAGTGCTGGAGAGAGAGAGAAGAGAGAGCGAGAGAGAGAGAGACAGAGAGACATACAGAATCTGAAGCAAGCTCCAGGCTTTGAGCTCTCAGCACAGAGCCCAATGTGGGGCTCAAACTCAAAAACTGCAAGATCATGACCTGAGTTGAATCAGCTGACCGAGCCACCCAGACGTTCCAGCCATTGGAGAGCTTTGAACAGAGAAGGGACATGAGCTGACTCACATTTATTCAGTGCATATTTAATTGAGCATCTACTGTGTGACATATTCTGTGTTAGGCACTGGGGATGCTGTAGTGAACAAGAAAAGCATAATCACTGATGGCATTTACATTTTCTAAGAGAGAAAAAGACAGTAAATCAATAAAGAAACAATCAAACAAGATAATCTCTGATCTTAAGAAGCCCTAGGAAGGAAACAGAGTGATGAGAGAGAGCACAAGTGTAGATCTATTTGAAACAAAGGTCTTTTTGAGGTGGAAACATTTGGACTAAGCACTAAAGAATGAGAAGGAGTTAGCTATGTGAAGAGTTGGGGAAGGTCATTCCAAGCAGAGGAAGTAGTAAGCGCAAAGGCCATGAGGCAGGAAGAACTTTATATGGTAGGGAATATAAAGGAGGCCAGTGTGGCCAGAGTAAGTCAGCAAGTGCAAGGAGGCAGGCAGGAGCTAGATGCTATAAGACTTTGTATTCTAGGAACAGCTGGAAATCATCAAAAGAGTGACATGGGTTACAAGACAATAACTCTGGCTACATGTAGGTAACTAGAAGGACTAAAGTGGAAGCCCCCACCCCATCATACTCATGCAACAAATGTTTTTAGAAGGAATAACTAAAATTGCTATGTCCGGATGATAGTAACTCAATAAAGTTGATTAAGAAAAGCTACAGACCTTCCTCAGGAAACTCTAGAAGACTACACTGCACAAAATTCTGCCTATAGCTTTCTGGATGTTTACAGAATCCAATGGCACCTACATTTAGCAACCTTGTATTTCCAGTTCTGCCTAGGAAGAAAATACTAAGGATGATCTCCAGGGCCTATAGAGAGATTATATATGAGAGAGTCATTTGAAACTCTTCTTAATTTTTTTAATGTTTTATTTATTTTTGAGACAGAAAGAGACAGAATAGGAACAAGGGAAGGGCAGAGGGAGGGAGAGATACAGAATCCAAAGTAGGCTCCAGGTTCTGAGCTGTCAGCACAGAGCCTGATACAGGGCTTGAATCCAAGAACTGTGAGATCAAGATCTGAGCCGAAGTCAGATGGTCAACCAACTGAGCCACCCAGGCTCCCCTGAAACTCTTCTTTAGTCTGCAGCCAAAATTAGAGGTTGAAGAATGTAGAAAGAAGACCAACTCGATGACAGAAAAATAGGGTAGTCAGTGATGGCTGCAAGTTACTTGTTTTCATTGACCAAAGAGAGAAAAAAGGAAGTAGCATAGTTTGAGGGACTGAACTTACTTCAGTAATGAGGTGGAAAGTTTGGATTTATTTTCAGTGTGAGAAATAAAAAAGTTAATGGAATCCTATCCTTTTAATAAGCATGACTGTTAGAATATTTATATCAAGGACAAAGTCTCTAAGGAAAATTCTAGCATTAGGACCTAGCATTCCTACCCCACTAACTTCTCCTCCAATTAGATTGGAGAAATGATGGCTGGAGAAGAGAAGCTCTAGTGCCTGGAAGATCTACTAGGAAAAAGCAAAGAGATTCACAGATGAAAAAAGGAATAGATCCAGGAAAGAGGATCTTAGTTTTGACAGACTCTTTTCAGGCGTTATGGAAAAGCATTCAGAAGAACTGAGACGTGAGCAAGTGAAAGAGACAAATGAGAGGATTTAAATAGAGGTGCCACAGAACCTTTCTCTGTAGGATGCTGGGAGATATTTAGGGGCTCCTGGGTAGCCCAGTCAGTTAAGTGTCCGACTCTGATTTTGGCTCAGGTAATAATCTCATGGTCAAGGGACCGAGCCCTCAGTGCCGGGTGTGGAGCCTGCTTAAGATTCTTCCCCTTCCCCCACTCTCAAAAAAGTTGATTTACTTACATTTGCTGCTCAACTTTATTAATTCAAATATGACACTGCACAGAGTCTAGGCCACTGTTACACTTATTTACTCACTTATTCAAAAATATTTGCTATGTTGTTATATTCTAGCTCTTGTGTTAAGCAACAGGGATGCAAGATTAATAAACATGTACCTGGCCTCAAAATGCTCAAATTTTAGAGGGGCAGATATGTGAATAATGCTAAGTGCTACGGTATTATATACATGGAGCACCAAGGAGTCTTCAGTTTGGGGAGTCATTCACAGGAAGGGAAACAGGCATAGTAGGGCAGCTATGGATCTTTCTTCCTGTGTGACTGAAGGGCTGCTTACCTTCAAGCTGAGATGTCTGGATAAACACTTTAGAACTTGAGCCATGCTGACTGTGGCCCGTTCCCGCTCATGGTCTTTGGTTGATTGTAGCCAGGGGTCCATTTGCTGTGAAAAATAAAGGGAGCCTAAATGGTTTACCAGAATGATTTGGGATAACACCTTTATTCTGCTTTGAAGAAAATGTGGAGAGAGAAGTTCCACATGTCACTACTGCATCTGCAAATGTCTTCCTAAATGATAAGCCAGTTCAGGTTGGAAATGAAAGTGATGGGAAGGCACACAAGGCATAAAGACCTGGGACCAGATGGACTGGCTTCTACAGAGGCTTATTTTCTAGACTTATTTTCCCTTCATCCCACTTTCTTCCGTTATTTATCCTATTCTCCTGTGTTCTGAAATCTATTTGGAAGGAAAGAAAATCAATGCCATGCTATTTAAGAACTCTGAGGATGGAGAAATTGTATCTGCTTGTGACAGGGAAGGATTCCTAGAGAAGAAAATATTCATGATTAGGAACTTCATAAAGGTGACATTTCATGGCCACATGTGGCAAAAAAAAAAAAAAAGGCATTTTAGGTAGAAGAAAAGGCTTGGATTAAGCTGCCAACATAGGAAAGTACAAGGCACAACTGGATAAAGGAGAGAAAGCCAATACGGCTGGAGTGCTGATGTACAAATATAAGAGGAATAAGAAATAAGGTTAAGGTCAGTTGTGGCAAAGACAAATGTCCATCTGCACTTAGGCACAGATGATTCCTAATAGTTCAAAGGCTTTTCCTTTCTGGGATATCTGTATTTTAAAAAGAGGCAAGAGAGCCAGATGCTTGAACTGCATCTGATGGAATGGCATACGTTGGAATGGGTATAGGCGAGGACAGGGGGTTATCAATGACCTTTGAATCCTGCCTGGTAGGCAGCTGACTATTTACTCATTCATGAGGCTCAATCTGTTCTCTGGTCACTGACTGAAACATTGCTATGGTAGTAAGCAATAGTAATTTAAGGAATAATTATAGCAACCATTTAAACCACATACTGAAGGCCATTTATTCAATACTCACTGTAATTATTATCTCAATTTAAAAGTAAAGAAATGAGACTCTGAGAAGTCTCATTTCTGCTGAATTTGAACCCAAATCTGACTAAAAACTGATAGCTGATATTCTTTTTAATTTTTTAACATTTTTTGTTATTTATTTATTTATTTATTTAGAGTGAGAGAGAGAGAGAGAGAGCGTGCACACAAGCAGGGGAGAGGCAGAAAGAGGGAGAGAAAGAGAATCCCAAGCAGGCTCCATGCTGTCAGCACAGAGCCTGATGCAAGGCTTGATCCTGCAAACTGTGAGATCATGACCTGAGCCAATATCAAGAGTCAGATGCTTAACTGACTGAACCACCCAGGCACCCCAACAGCTGATACTCTTAACTATTATGCTATCTCTTAAAACTTAATCCTTTCACATTTTGTCTTCTGCTTTCACCAGTTAATAAAAATAGTTTCCCCCTCTCTCTGATATCCTATTTACCTTAAAAATGGTGTCAAGATTTTCCAAATGTGGGTCTTTTACTACCAAACTCTGGAGCATCTCAGAGAATGCCTGAAATATCTGCCTGTAGAGAGACTGAAAAGGTATAGGATCAGTGATGTCCCCCACCGCCCCGCCCCGTGAAGTTCCCCAACACTGTATACGTTTTTTTTTTTTGCTTCTATATAGAAGTTTACTTTTTTTTTCTTTCCAAGTTTTTATTTCAATTCCTGTCAGTTAACGTAGTTTAATATTAGTTTCAGGAATAGAATTTAGTGATTTATCACTTCCATACAACACACAGTGCTCATCCCAACAAGTGCCCTCCTTAATGTCCATCACCCATCTAGCCCAGCCCCCCCTCCACTGGTAACACTGTTTGTTCTCTATAATTAAGAATCTGTTTCTTGGGGGTCTGGGTGGCTCAGTGGGTTGGGCATCCAACTTTTGACTTCAGTTCAGGTCATGATCTCACGGTTCATGAGTTAGAGCCTCCTGTTGGGCTCTGCGCTAACAGCATGGAGCCTGCTTGGGATTCTCTTTCTCCCTCTCTCTGTCCCTCCCCCACTTGCATTCTCTCTCTCAAAAATAAACATTTATTTTTTTAAAAAAGCCTGTTTCTTGATTTTCATTTCTTTCCCCCATGTTCATTTGTTTCTTAAATTCTACATATGAGTGAAATCATATGGTATTTGTTTTTCTCTGACTTATTTCACTTAGCATAATTCTAACTTCATCTACGTCTTTGCAAATGGCAAGATTTCATTCTTTTTTATGGCTGAGTAATATTCCATTGTGGTGTGTGTGTGTGTGTGTGTGTGTGTGTGTGTATGTGTGTGTGTATGTGTGTGTGTGTACACACCACATCTTCTTTATCCATCTATCAGTCTATGAACATTTGGGCTCTTTCCATAATTTGGCTATTGGTGATAGTGCTGCTATAAACATTGGAGTGTACGTATCCCTTTGAAACTCTATTTTTGTATTCTTTGGATAAATACCTAGAAGTGCAATTGCTGGATCATAGGGTAGTTCCATTTTTTTATGTTTTATTTTTAAGCAATCTTTTTACTCAACATGGGGCTTGAACTCATAACACTGAGATCAGTGTTTTCCAACTAAGCCAGCCAGGAGTCCTGTAGGGTAGTTTTATTTTTAACTTTTTAAGGAGACTCCATACTGTTTTTCAGAGTGGCTGCACCAGTTTGCATTCCCATCAACTACAATGTACACTTTTAAGGCTCCCATTATCTTTGAGTAAAGGCACATAACCAATGTAAAAGTACTGGTAGGGAGTTTGTGAGCTGAGGTGAAACAATATATTCACTTTATTTTATTTATTTTCTTTTTAAAAATTATATTTACTTTACATCCAAGTTAATTAACATATAGTGTAATAATGATTTCATGAATAGAATTTAGTTATTCATCACTTACATATAACACTCAGTGCTCATCCCAACAAGTGCCCTCCTTAATGCCCCTTGTCCCTTTAGTCCTTCCCCCCACCCAACACCCAGCCAGCAACCCTCAGTTTGTTCTCTGTATTTGAGTCTCTTATGGTTTGTTTCCCTCTGTGTTTTTATATTATTTTTGCTTCCCTTCCTTTATGTTCATCTGTTTGGTATCTTAAATTCCACATATGAGTGAAGTCATATATTTGTCTTTGACTTACTTCACTTAGTATAATACATTCTAGTTCCATCCACGTTGTTGCAAATGGCAAGATTTCATTATTAAAAAAATTTTTTTTAACGTTTATTTCTTTTTGAGACACAGAGAGAGAGCACAGCAGGGGAGGAGCAGAGAGAGAGAGAGAAACACAGAATCCAAAGCCCCAGGCTCTGAGCTGTCAGCACAGATCCAGATGTGGGGCTCAAACCCACGAACCATGAAATCATGATCTGAGCCAAAGTCAGTACTTAAACAACTGAGCCACACAGGCACCCCAAGATTTCATTTATTTTTGATCGCTGAGTCATCCACTGTATATATACATATACCACATCTTCTTTATAGATTCATCAGTCAATGGACATTCGGACCCTTTCCATACTTTGGCTCTTGTCGATAGCGTTGCTAAAAACATTGGGATGCATGTGCCCCATCAAATCAGCACTCCTGTAAACTTTGGATAAATACCTAGTGGTGCAATTGCTGGGTCGTAGGGTAGTTCTATTTTAATTTTTTGAGGAGCCTCCATACTGTTTTCCAGAGTGGCTGCACCTGTTTGCATTTCCACCAGCAGTGTAGAAGGGTTTCTCTTTCTCCATATCCTCGCCAACATCTATTGTTGCCTGAGTTGTTAATTTTAGCCGTTCCGACAGGTATGAGGTGGTATCTCACTGTGGTTTTGATTTGTGTTTCCCTGATAATGAGTGATGTTGAGCATTTTTTTCATGTGTCTGTTAGCCATCTGGATGTCTTCTTTGGAATAGTGTCTATTCATGTCTATAGTGTCTATAGTGTCTTTTGGATTATTTGTTTGTGGGTGTTGATTTTGATAAGTTCTTTATAGATTTTGGATACTAACCCTTTATCTGATATGTCATTTGAAAATATCTTCTCCCATTCTGTTGGTTGCCTTTTAGTTTTGCTGATTGTTTCCTTCACTGTGCAGAAGTTTTTTTTATCTTGATAAGCTCCCAATAGTTCATTTTTGTTTTGTTTTCCTTGGATCTACAGACATGTCAAGAAGTTGCTTCGGCCGAGGTCAAAGAGGTTGTTGCCTGTGTTTTCTCCTCTAGGATTTTGATGGCTTCCTGTCTATGTTTAGGTCTTTCATCCAATTTGAGTTTATTTTTGTGTATGGTGTACGAAAGTGGTTCAGGTTCATTCTTTTGCATGTTACTGTCCAGTTTTCCTAACACCATTTGCTGGAGAGGCTGTCTTTTTTCCATTGGATATTCTTTCCTGTTTTGTCAAAGATTAATTGGTCATAAGTTTTTAGGTCCTTTCTAGGTTCTCTATTCTGTTCCATTGATCTATGTGTCTGTTTTTGTGCCAGTACCATACTGTCTTGATGATTACAGCTTTGTAATACAGCTTGAAGTCCAGAATTATCATGCCTTGGTTTTAGTTTTCTTTTTTCAGGATTGTTTTGGCTATTCAGGGTCTTTTCTGGTTCCATACAAAATTTAGGACTGTTTGCTCTAGCTCTGTAATGAATGTTGGTGTTATTTTTTAAAAATATAATTTATTGTCAAATTGGCTTACATACAACACCCAGTGCTCATCCCAAGTGCCCTCCTCAATGCTCATCGCCCATTTTCCCATTCCCCCCCCCACCCACCCTGTTTATTCTCTGTATTTAAGAATCTCTTGTGGTTTGCCTCCCTCCCTCCCTCCCTCCCTCTCTGTAACTATTTTTCCCCTTTCTCTTCCTCCATGGTCTTCTGTTAAGTTTCTCAAGATCCACATATGAGTGAAAACATATGATCTCTGTCCTTCTCTGCTGAGAAGGACTCAGTGTACCTTCCAGTTCCATCCACATTGCTGCAAATGGCATGATTTCAAGAATGGTGGTGTTATTTTGATCGGGATTGCACTGAATATGTAGATTGCTTTGGGTAGTATCAACATTTTAATAATATTTGTTCTTCCAATCCATGAGCATGGAATGTTTATCCATTTTTTTGTGTGTCTTCTTCAATTTCTTTCATAAGCTTTCTATAGTTTTCAGTGTATAGATGTTTCACCTTTGGTTAGGTTTATTCCTAGGTATTTTATGGGTTTTGGTGCAATTGTAAATGCTATCAATTCCTTGATTTCTCTTTCTGCTGCTTCATTATTGACGTATAGAAATGCAACCGATTTCTGTACATTGATTTTATATCCTGTGACTTTGCTGAATTTATGGATTAATTCTTGCAGTTTTTTGAAGTCTTTTGGGTTTTCCACATAGAATATCATTTTGTCTGCTAAGAGTGAAAGTTTGACTTTCTCCTTGCCAATTTGGATGCCTTTTATTTCTTTATGTTGTCTGCTGAGGCTAGGACTTCTAAATACCTTGTTGAATAACAGTGGTGAGAGTGGACATCCTTGACATGTTCCTGATCTTAGGGGAAAGCTGTCAGTGTTTCCCCACTGAGGATGATATTAGTGGTGGGTCTTTCATATATAGCTTTCATGATCTTGAGATATGATCCTTCTATATTTTTCTTGAGGGTTTTTATCAAGAAAGATGTTGTATTTTGTCAAATGCTTTCTCTGCATCTATGGGAGAATCAATGCGGTTCTTAACCTTTTTTTTTTTTATTACTGTCATGTATCACATTGATTGATTTGAGGATATTGAACCAGCCCTGCATCCCAGAAATAAATGCCCCTTGATCATGGTGAATAATTCTTTTAATGTATTATTGGACATGGTTGGCTAGTATCTTGTTGAGAATTTTTGCATCCACATTCATCAGGGAAATTGGTCTGTAGTTCTCCTTTCTGGGGGTCTTTGTCTCATTTTGGAATCAAGGTAATGCTGGCCTCATAGGATGAGTTTGGAAGTTTTCTTTCCATTTCTATTTTTTTTTGGAAAAGCTTCAAAAGAAGAGGTGTTAATTCTTCTTTAAATGTTTGGTAGAATTCCCCTGGAAAGCCATCCAGCCCTGGACTTTTGTTTGTTGGGAGAATTCTGATTACTGATTCAATTTCTTTCCTGGTTATGGGTCTGTTCAAATTTTCTATTTCTTCCTGTTTCAGTTTTGGTAATTTATGTGTTTCTAGGAATTTATCCATTTCTTCTAGATTGCCTAATTTATTGGCATATAATTGCTCATAAAATTATCTTATTATTGTTTGTATTTCTGCAGTGTTGGTTGTGATCGCTCCTCTTTCATTCGTGATTTTATTTATTTGGGTCCTTTCCTTTTTCTTTTTGATCAATCTGGCTAGGGGTTTATTAATTTTGTTAATTCTTTCAAAGAACCAGCCCCTGATTTCATTGATCTGTTCTACTGTTTTTTTTTTTTATTTTGATATCATTGATTTCTGCTCTAATCTTTATTATTTCCCATCTTCTGCTGGTTTGGGGCTTTCTTTGCTGTTCTTTTTCCAGCTCTTTAAGGTGTAAAGTCAGGTTGTGTATTTGAGGCCTTTCTTCCTTCTTTAGGAATGCCTGGATTGCTATATACTTCTCTCTTATGAGTGCCTTCTGCATCCCAGAGGTTTTGGGCTGTCGTGTTTTCATTTTCATTGGCTTCCATGTACTTTTTAATTTCCTCTTTAATTTCTTGGTCAACCCATTCATTCTTTAGTAGGATATTCTTTAATCTCCAAGTATTCATGGTCTTTCCAATTTTTTTATTGTGGTTTATTTCGAGTTTCATAGCATTGGAGTCTGGAAATATGCAAGGAATGATCTCGATCTTTTTGTATTCGTTGAGGGCTGATTGGTGTCCCAGTATGTGATCTATTCTGGAGAATGTTCCATGTACAATTTACTGATTTTAAATAGACATCTCAACCTTATTGGGAACACAGTTAACTGGTTCTAACTACATTTGGGAAATTAGTTAGGGTCATCAAAATAGTTTTAAAGCTTGATTTGTGACTTTTTCTGACATCTTGAATTTTTTTTAAAGTGATCTCTACTCCAAACATGGGGCTTGAACTCATGACCCTGAGATCAAGAGTCCCATGCTCTACAGACTGAGCCAGCCAAGTGCTCCTTCTTTCTGACATCTTGAAACAAAGGGGAATAAAGTCCCCTTTGGCAATTGCTTTACCAACCAGTTTATTAGCCAGATGAAAATCAGGCCTTTGCATTTTTTTTCTCTCTGCCTGAAAGCTTCCCCTCCAGAGATATTCATACCCTCTTTTCAACAGTCCCCTCATCAGGAAGACTTTCCCTGACCACCTATTTAAAAAAGCCCCTGTGCCTCCCAACCACAGTAGTCTTTATCCTCCTCTTTCCCTGTTCTAATTTTTTCATAGCACTTACTACCACCCAATACGATACTTATCAGTGGTTTGTATCTCTGTACTGGGATGTAAACTCCCCAGATTAGAGAGTGTACTGCTGTATTTCTGTTGCCGCTCATGATGCTTAGCATATGATAACCCTAAATATCTGCTAAGGATATGGAACACTCTCACCTTATTTTAAAGTCAAAAGCAAAGAAAGAAGGAATGAAGGGGAAAGGAAGAAGACAAAATCAACAGGGGGGAAAAAAAGCCATTTAACTGCCTATTTTATTCACCAGACTTGGCTTAAATGATTTTTGGCTGGTTCCAAAAAATCAAATGCACTATCAAAAGGCCATGATCAGCTGACCCTGTGGATGGCAAGTTATTAAAGCAAAGCATGAGTTACTACCTCTGTGTTGCAGGATCCACTTGGCACGATTTCCTTCAGCTGGGTGAGAGTCTTTATATGGGGCAGAGTGATTATACTTTTTGTGAGAAGACTGAACAAGTCAGCTCGATCTTCGGAGCCAAGTAGCAAATGGACACCTTGGTAACTAAAGAAAAGACAGTTTGGGCATAGTGAGCTGGGAAGAATCTGATTTGACATTGATAAGCAGGAATCAAAGTAACCCAAGAGGAAAGGGTGGACCAAGTGGTGTGTCATTCTGATGGAAGAGACAAATGGTGTGCTTATTAGCCTGTTTAGACAAATCTCACAAAAGGTTAAAGGAAGAGTTTCAGGGCTCAGAGCCTCTATCCTTCTCCCCTCTCCCTCCCTGCCTTCCCAAGAGGTTACTGGAGTGACATCCTTCCAGGGTTTTTCTAGTTCAACCATGGAGAAAAGCCTGCTACAGTCTAACATAGTAAACCACAACTTGCCAAAGGGTGTTCTGCTGAACGTTTGTTAGTTTGGGGAATGGTGGGTTGAACCAAGTTAAAAAGCTTTTCAACTACAGAGGTGCCTGAGTGGCTCAGTTGGTTGACTCTTGATTTCAACTCAGGTCATAATACCAGGGTCGTGGGATCAAGCCCCCCAACAGGCTCAGTGCTGAGTGTGGAGCCTACTTAAGATTCTCTCTCTTTCCCTCTGCCCCCCACCCCTGCTGTGCTCTCTCTAGATATATAAAACATAAATATAAAAAAAAAAACTTTTTAACTACAGGATTTCTTGGGATCTTTAATAAGTTAGTATGCCATAGAAATCTCCAAGGAAGACAAACAGCAGACCCTTCTAAATTTCTTGGACTATGGAACTGTACTGTCATGAAACATACATGAGAGTAACTTTCCACTGAATATATTTTGGACAAAACCAAACTCCAAAGAGGTTCCAATAAGGTCTTTCAGAGATGGATGGTTGCATATATGAAATCAAATTTCTTACACACACAAACATGGATTCGTCTTCCCCTTCCCTATATAAATTGTTTGCAAAAGTTCAAAATATGTAACATGTCAGTTGGCTCTGGTATTGACCCTGAATGAGGAACCAGGACATCTGTAGTGGGCAGGGGGCATGTGGGTGTCACCTGAGGTCAGCAATGGTGACAAAGACCTCCTGGTGCACAGGGCTGAAGAGAGAATGCGGAAGCTCCTCTTCCACCAGTATCTGCAATGAGAAGGAAAGAAATGTAAAGATTCGAGAATGTGCCAGGTCCTTGGGCCAGATGGTCAGAGATGTAGACGGCCTGCGAGAACAATGGCAGGAACTTCATCGGGCCCTGCTCCTTTGTTCCACAAGACTGGCAGCGGGACAGTGGCCAGGCTAGGAGATTATTCTCTGGAGCCAGAGCATGAGGCCTAGCTCTGCCTCTTGCTAGTTGTTTGAGCTGACACAAGTTATTTAACCTCCCTGTATCTCAGTTTCCTCATCTGTAATATGAGGTAACAGTACTATTTATCATCGTAGGGTGGTTGTGGACACTAAAGGAACTAATTCGTAGTACCTCATAGCCCTTGATAACTATTAGTGTCTGTTATTTATCATCTTTGTTACTTGTAATTTTTTCCAGCTTAGGCATCTGAACCCCTCTTTCTACGAAACAGCACTCTACTATAGTGCCTAATATTATGTTGGTTGTCCTAGAAAAGGACTAGCTTTCCAAAGTCCAAATTGACAGAAGGAAAGCTGCCTTGCTTTGCTGGAAAAAATCTGCAGAGTGACAGAGAAGAAAAAACAGAGGTGTTAGAGCCAGACAGCAGCTGGGTTTGGGCACTGACTCTGCCACCCACTCCCTGGGGGACCCTGAATGTATTAACTTCCCTATGCCTGACTTTCCTTATCTGTAGGGAGGAAAAGAGATACATCTCCAGAGTTGATATAAAGAGCAAATGTAAATGGTTGTACTGGAAGCCTTATTAGATTATCTACCCACCCTCTCTGGAAACTGGGTCATAGGAATGGGTACCTCACAGCCATGTTTCTGCTAAGTCCTTCTGTCCCACTAACCCCAGCTTATCCAGACATGACTACACACCAAGGTCAATTAGATTCTTTCTCTCAGCACTCTGGAATTGCAACCAAGAGCTTCAATCTCAGTGTGGCAGGCCATTAAAAAGAGAAAATTTAAAATTTGGGAACATTGTGCCCTATGAACAGGGTAATAGAAAGCCAATTTGGGGAAGAGAGAAGGAAATGAAGATGTGTACCAAGGAACAAAGAGATGGAGAGAAAGTTCTGAGTATGTGAACTTTTTGTGTTTGTTTTTTAATTTTTTTCTGGTTTCTTCATCTTCTTGGAGCATGTTGAACTAAGAACAAATTTCCTCTTTTGTGTTTCAGCTGCTTCTAGTGGATTTCCCCTACTTGCCACCAAAAAGGTTCACTAGGAATTTACAATAGTGTCCAGGAGGCAGGACTCAATAAATATTACTGTGTTCTCGTTCTTGCCCCTTCCTGACTTTTCTCTCCCTCTTCTCACTTTCCAAGTCTGGACAGATTTTGCTGGTGGCCTGATGCTCTTCCTTACTTCCTCAAGGAGCTCACTTAATTTTATGGCTTTAGAGTCTAGAAGGGACACAGCATAAGACTCTGCCTTCAGCCTCCCAGGGCCCTACTTGCCCAAATCTGGTTATCTCAAGGGCATTACCACTAAGATCAGTGCTATGACCTGAAAACTTGGTGTTAAAAAGTGAGCTCAGTGGCGCCTGAGTGGCTCAGTCAGTTAAGTGTCTGACTTCGGCTCAGGTCATGATCTCACGGTTTGTGAGTTCGAGCCCCGAGTTGGGGCTCTGTGCTGACAGCTCAGAGCCTGGAGCCTGCTTCAGATTCTGTGTCTCCCTCTCTCTTTCCCCCTCCCCCGCTCACGCTCTGTCTCTCTCCCTCTCTCTCAAAAATAAATAAACATTAAAAACATTTTTTTAAAAAGTGAGTTCATTATCTTCCCCCTCCAAAGAACACACCTACCCAGCCTTCAATTGTTGTCAATGGTGCTCTTTCCCAGGGCTCATAAAAGACACTACTTATGATTTCTTTTTCTCCTTTATTCATTAACCACATCCAATCAATCGTGACGATAGCTGCTGCCTGCTCTGCAGTTTCTGATTCTCCATTCCTGCAGTCACACACCTCACACTGGATGAAGGCAGTGCCTCTTAGCTAAACCACCAGGCCTGCAATCTCTTTTTTCAATTAGTTGGGTATGAAAGGATTATTATTTGTTCACAGTTATGCTAACCACTACAGGGAATTCAGAAGTGAGAGGCTATTTTTCGTTTGTAAAGTATTTGTGTAGTAGAAACCTCCTGAGGTGACTATCCAGATCATGGCAATCATTCCTTCTCTGGGAACTGTCTTCAGTACACATACAGGGATGTCCAGAAGTCATGTCATTACTATATGATGCTGCCCCCAAACATACCTGATTGATGAAGGTGTGGAGAACAGACCCAGCCTGGGCCAATCAGATTCTTTCTCCTAGAATCTGGAATTTTAATTTTTTTAATGTTTATTTATTTTTGACAGAGAGAGAGAGAGAGAGAAAGAGAGAGAGACAGAGTGCAAGCTGGGGAGGGGCAGAGAGAGAGGGAAACACAGAATCTGAAGGAGACTCCAGGCTCTGGGCCTTCAGCACAGAGCCTGACGCAGGGCTTGAACCCATGAACTGTGAGATCATGACCCGAGCTGAAGTCAGACACTTAACTGACTGAGCCACCCAAGTGCCCCCCAGAATCTGGAATTTTAGAATGACAAACACAGATTGGGAGCTGCTAGAGATTTGAGTCATAGTCATGGGAGAGCAACCCCTGCCTTTGAGACCCCAGGAGTTGTCCTGGAACATGCTTTTCTGGAGGCTTGACTGTTAAACCTCTTCCTTAGATTCTAAGAGAGATTTCCCAGCATGCTGTTTTTTTTTTAACTTAAGTGAGCCAGATTGACTTGAATTGCTTTCTCCAACAAGAATCTTAACCAATCTTAACAAAATGACACATTTTGTCTCAAAGGCCTTAATGAAAGCCAGACAGATATTACTATCTCCACTTTTCAGGTAGAGCTAGAGGTTCAGAGAAGCTAAATGATTTGTCTAAGATCACATGGGTTGTGCTTGACAGAACTGGAACTAAAATTATGTCTTCTAATTCCTAAAATAGCTCCCTTTCCTCTCCACCATTCTGTTTCAGGGAGCTCAAACTCTCACTAGCACAAACGGACAGTCTTTTCATATTAGTTCAGTCTATTATGAACTGTCCATCCTCTGAAATCCTTCAGCATTTGTTACCCATACCACGGAACAGTCTTCCTGAAACATCATTCTCATCCATTGCCTGCCTCCCTGCTCAAGTAAATACAGTGCCTGTTCAATGCTAAGTGTACCTTTATTTACCAAACAACAAAATAGTAGTTGGGTTTTGTGGAGGACCCCAGGAACAGACTTAGGGTAGAGCCCTTAGCTGGCAGAGGAGAATTAAGTGGCACTAAGGACAGGTCTGCCTCCATTAAAATTCTAGTGTAGCAGGTCTTAGTGCCGTGTCTGCTGTTGGACAGCAACAGCATCTAAAAAGCACCTCCACAGCCATTCTGCATATTTCCAGAACCCTGGCCTGGACATAGCCAGGTAGTAATTTGCCAGTCAAAGCCCCTACCCACTGGTCCCTTCTGTCTACCCTAGCCATCACATCCTTCGAGCTTAGATCAGGAGATCTATCTGGATTAATTTCACATCAATCTTATCATTTCTTTAAACATTTTTTTAAATTTTTTTTTTTTTTTGAGAGAGAGAGACAGAGTGCAAGCGGGAGAGGGGCAGAGAGAGAGGGAAACACAGAATCCGAAGCAGGCTCCAGGCTCTGAGCTGTTAGCATAGAGCCTGATGCAGGGCTTGAACTCGTGAACCACGAGATCATGACCTGAGCCAAAGTTGGCCACTTAACCGACTAGCCACCCAGGCACCCAATCTTATTGTTTCTTTACATCCCAGTTGCCATTGCATTTTTTTCTTTTCTATTTAAGTTCTTGACAGAATTTTTACAGCTTTTTCGACTTTGAGATAATAGACACACAATAAACTGTACATATTTAAGTATATGGTTTAATGATTTTTGACTTACGTGTACATCCATGAAACACCAGCACTACAATCAATGATGAACATATGGGGGCTTATGGGTGGCTCGGTCAGTTAAGCATCTAACTTTTAACTTTGGCTCAGGTCATGATCTCATGGCTCATGAGTTTGAGCCCCCATCAGGCTCTGCACTGACAGCACAGAGCCTGCTTGGGATTCTGTCTCCCTCTCTTTCTGCCCCTCCCCGGCTTGTTCTCTCTCTCTCTCGAAATAAATAAAAATAAATTAAAAAAAAAGATAATGAACATATGAATCACTCCTTAAAGTTTTTTGTGCTACTTTGTAACTTCTCACTCCTGTCTCTCCCCGCTCTTCTCCTATTTTTAGGTAACCACTGATCTGATGTCATCTTACGTAAGTTTTTATTTTCTAGAATTTTATATAAATGGAATCATATGACATAGATCTTCTTTTTCTGGCTTCTTTCACACAGCATGATTATTTTGAGATTCATTCAACTTGTAGCATGTATCAATAGTTTGATCATTTTTCATTGCTGAGTAGTATTCCATTGTAAGGATATACCATAATTTGTTTATCCATTCATCTGTTGATGGGCATTTGGGTTATTTCCAATGTTTAGCTATGAAGAATTGAACTTCTGTGAACATTGTGTACATGTTTTGTTTGGACATGTGCTTCATTTTACCAAAGAGTGGAACTGCTGGGTCATATGGTAAGTAATGTTCTAGTAGGTGTAGAGTTGAATCTCATTGTGGTTTTAATTTGCTTTTCCCTAATCATACTGAGGGAGCATCTTTTCATATGCTTATTTATAAATTTTCCTTGGTGGAGGATCATAATAGATCTTTTCCCCCTTCTTTCCATATTCTGTTCATAGCTTCTTTGGTTCTTTTTATTTAAATACTGAGGAGGCATGCATTGGCATGGGTCATGAGAAGACTGGCAAATGCCTTACAATTCTTCTTTATAATGGGTTTCCTTTCCTTGTGGGTTACTCAGCAGAAGTGCCTTTCCTCTTGGGTACCTCTGCTCTTGGTTTTTGGGGGCTGTACTTTTTTAGTCCCTGCACATAGGCTTGCAAGGAATTTGTAGACTTGACCAGTGATGCAATGATCCGTGCAATTCTCTCATGGACACCAACTCCCTTTAATCCTTCTAGTCTATACCCCTTCTTAGCTCAAATTTTGGTTGATACCTGACGGTGGGTATTTTACTACTGGCTGGACATATCTAGATGCAGAATATGGGGAAATTCAGTGTACTTTTGCTATTTGTGACTTGCATTTGTGGATCTTCTTAGCTGGCTGATTGGACCACGTGGCAACCCACTGCTGCCAATTCTTGTGGAAGTGAGATTCTGGAATCATGACATTTTGGTTGGGTCCTATGGCTGCCTATCATCATGTTAACATGGAGTGAAGCCGAGTAGAAAGCTGTGTTCATTCTTAAACCTGCATAATATCATTCTGCTCTTCTTGATGTATTATTAGGAATAGTTCTCAACCTATTTATGAGGTGTGGTCACTTCCAAATGGACTGTAAACTCTTGAAGGGCAAGGATTAACACTTCCAGGGAATTTGTATCTTTTATTGAAGTACCACAGTGTTCTAAATACTGAAGATCCTTGATAACTGTCTACTGCTTAACAAACCTGTTATCTGGTTAGCCTTCAATTCTGAAAACTAATCATTGGTCTAATCAGCCTTATAGATTTGTGGGTTGGAAAAAAAAACTACTCACCTTCCTGGAGTGTGTAAGAAATTTCAGATTCAGAATTTCAGAGCTTCAGAGAAACTGAAGAGGATATTTCATAGATGAGGAAACTAAAGCATCAAAAAGTAAAACACTTGCTTAAGTGCATCACTTCCTTTGTAAAACCCTTCTGGATCTTTGGACATGAATCGACCATTCACTAACTCCCCCATACTCGTACTATACCTGTTTAAACTATTGTCACAATCCCCTCCCCGCTACACTTGATTACATCTTGCTTGGCTTTAGGAACAGGAATCATGTCTTATCTTTGTAGCCTCAATTCCCAGACACTGCCTAGAACTATGAGGCACTCATTAAGGCAATGAATGAATGAGATAATGGCAGAGTGTGGCTGGAGTTAAGTACAAATACAACAATAAAAAGAATACAGCCATGTTCCCCAAATGTAAAATATGTGTTAGGTATCATGCTACATGGCTTACATTTATTTCCTATTTAGTACTCTCGATAGCTCTGTGAAGTATACAACTATTCTTATTTTATAGATGAGGAAACTGAGGCACTGAGAAGTGAATTAGCTTCCCAAAAGTCACACAGCTAGAAAGAGGCAGAGCTGGCACTTGAACTTAGGCGTCTGATTATAGAGTTTGCCTCACAACTACAGTGTGATTAATGCTACAAGAGAATGTAACATTGCCCTTTCCAAGAAATTTAAATGTTGTTGCTCTCCTTTCTACTCATCTTTTAGTTGGTTTTCAAGGGTAATTATATTGTGGATACTCCTGAGTATTTCTCCTCCATGCACAGATACTGATATGAAAGAGGCCAAGGGAATTGATAATGTATACAAACCCACTAAAACATCTGTTAGTCAAGTCACTGATTTTGTGTGGTCCTGATAATTTGTGATAAGGCCACAATACTTACATTTAGGGTATTCACAATGTCCTCTATGTGGCTGTGAATGAATGATCCTACGGTTTCATCATAAGGTAAAGCTCGACTGAGAGAAGACAAAGATCTTAGGAATGTCAGCTTCTCAAGTTCACTCTGAATTTGTGGAAAA
The DNA here is from genome assembly GCA_028646485.1 of Cryptoprocta ferox. Taxonomy (NCBI): domain Eukaryota; kingdom Metazoa; phylum Chordata; class Mammalia; order Carnivora; family Eupleridae; genus Cryptoprocta; species Cryptoprocta ferox. The sequence continues at coordinate 21,025,768 of CM053576.1, read as the reverse complement.
ATGATAAAAACACAATTATAGATTAGAATCTATAATTATTTGATAATTATAGAGGGCTTTTAAAAATGTTTATTTTGAGAGACAGGGAGAGCACATGTGGGAGGGGCAGAGAGAGAGGGAGAGGGAAAGAGAGAATCTCAAACAGGCTCTGCACTATCGGCGGCACAGAGCTCAATGTGGGGCTCGATGCAGGGCTCAAACTCACGAACCATATCATGACCTGAGCAGAAATCAAGTCAGATGCTTAACTGACTGAGCCACCCAGGCACCCCTGTAGAGGGCTTTTGAGTAGTTTCCTGTAATGTTTCAAACATCTGACAGCTGATTAATCCTAGTATCAGTCTTTTATTATAAGTAATGAATAAATTACAGGGGAATGAAATTCCTCATCTGCTGGCCCTGCCTGGGCTTTGTTTTCCTTCTCAGCTAGATTAAATGCTGGATTACTAACTGCTCCATGATGGCTCTCTCCACCTTTAGTCTTTGCTCCCCACCTACCCACCTTGTCTGTATACTGCTGTCTGATTAAACTTTCTAAAGGTGACCTTTGATGTTGTTACTTCTAGCTCTCTCTTATTTTTATTTTTGTTTTAGAGAGAGAGAGTCTGTGAGCTGGGGAGAGGAGCAGAGAGGAAGAGAAAGAGAGAGAGAGAGAGTGAGTGAGAGAGAGAGAGAGAGAGAGAGAGAGAATCTTAAGCAGGCTCCATGCTCAGCATGGACGTGGGACTCAAACCCATGAATCCCAGGATCATGAGCTAAGCTTATATTAAGAGTCGGATGCTCAACCAACTAAGCCACCCAGGTGCCCCCACTTCTGGCTCTCTTCATGCCATTAAAGATTATTTTGAGTCTTTAAGGTTTCCTATCAAAAGGCAAGTTCTTGGGAGCCTGGGTGACTCAGTAGGTTGAGCCTCCGACTCTTGATGTTGGCACAGGTCATGATCTCACTGTCCATGAGATAGACTTTAAATGGGGATCTGTGCTGACAGTGTAGAAGCTGCTTGGGATTCTCTCTCTCTGCCCCTCTTCGCCCCCCACCCCCTGCTTGCACATGCATGCGTGCTCTCTATCTCTCTCAGAATAAGTAAATATTTTTAAAAAGCAAGTTCTTATTTGAAGAATAAAAATCTTTTGTATTATTCTTTTTCTGATTATAAAAGTAATATCTATGTATCATAGAAACCTTAAAAATTAAGTATAAAGAAGATAGTAATATAATTTCACAATCTTGAGAAAATTTCTTCTAGTCTTTCTCCACTAGCCTAGAGATAGTATAAACCGGCATAAGCTCTCTGGACAGAGAGTAGCAATACATACAGCCAGAAGCTGACTTCCTGGCCTAATTCTTTCTCATTGAGATTAGTACAACAATCCAACACTGAGTTCCACTGCTCCAGTTTTGCTCCCCTCCAATCTATTTCCCTAGCCATCGCCAGATTCATCTTAAGTGCAATTTTGATCAGGTAACCCCCTATCAAAATATCTTTCAATAGACCTCATGGAGGTCAAGGCTCTCCCAGTGTGACCCCAGCTAACCTCTTCAAATTCGTCTCTTACCTTGCCCTGCAGCGTTCTGAGCTTTAGACAAATTAACTTTAATGCTGCCCCTTTTTGGTTCTGGGCTTTTGCACCTTCTGAATTCTCTACACCTTTTTTTGTTTACTGACTAGAATCTATATATCCTTTAAGATATATAGATCTTAAATAATTACATGCATTTTTAAAATAATTTGGAAAGTGCATTTCCTCCTGAAGCAGCATTAGGTGCCCTTCCTAAGAGTATCCATAAACCTCATGTGCATATTGCTATCATGGCATTTGTGATACTCTGACAAAACTACCTTCTCATTCATCTAGTTTCCTGCCTCTAGTTGTGGATTCAGATCAAGGGAGGGAATGGATTTTCTTTCTTTTTAATTCATTGCAGCAATCCAACCCCTGTATTAATGACAAAGAAATGCTTTATAAAGCTCTGCTGATGTGAAGTGTAAAGAACAGTGTTAAATCAAAAGTGAAGACTCATCTATGAAAGTGAAGACTCAGGGGTGCCTGAGTGGCTCTGTCTGTTAAGTGTCTGACATCAGCTCCGGTCATGATCTCCCAGTTTGTGAGTTCAAGCCCCGTGTTGGGCTCTGTGCCGACAGCTCAGAGCCTGGAGCCTGCTTCAGATTCTGTCTGTCTCTCTCTCTCTCTCTCTCTCTCTCTCTCTGCCCCTCCCCCACTTGTGCACTGTGTCTCTCTCAAAAATAAATAAACATTAAAAAAAAAGTGAAGACCAGACATTCTGGCTTTAAGTGTTTAAAAAAATGTTTAATTAGCTTATTATAAAGGAAATGTAAAGCTTGAATAATTTTTGCAAACCAAAAACACCTGCATACATATATTCAACGGAAATGAAATCTGGATCTCAAAAAGACCTCCACACTCCCAGGCTCACTGCAGCAATTCACAAGAGCCAAGATATGGAAACAACCTAAGTGTCTGTTGACAAATGACAGACACCTTCATACTATAATTTAAACATACCAGGCTTCTTTGAGTTGATCAAACATGCCCTGCTCCTTACTGCCTCAGGTTGTTAAACATACCATGCCCTATTTCCGGAATATTTTCTCCAATTCTAACTTCTCCTAGTTTCTCTTGGTCATTCCTCAGATCTGAGCTCAAGGGGTCCTTCCTCAGAAATGCCTGAGGGTAGGACAAATTCTTCTGTTACGTGTTTTCTCAGAATAAACTAATGAATGAATGTTTTGCCTGGACAACAGAATATAGTGCTAAGCAGGAAAATATAGAACTATTAGCTATTGACCTAGAAAACATTTTTCCTCCCACCATCTCTGATGTTTATTTTTCTATAATTACATGCATTTTTAAAATAATTTTTTATTTTATTTTTTTATGTTTTATTTATTTTTGAGGGAGAGAGAAAGAGACAGAGTACGAGCAGGGGAGGGGCAGAGAGAGAGGGAGACACAGAATTCGAAGCAGCTCCAGGCTCTGAGCTGTCAGCACAGAGCTCGACATCGGGATTGAACCCACAAACAGCGAAATCATGACCTGAGCCAAAGTCGGATGCTTAACCGACTGAGCCTCCACGTGTCCCTAATTACACGCATTTACGTGTACTGAAGAAAAAGACTGAAAATAAATACACTAAAACGTTGACTTTAGTTAACTTAGGGGAGTGGGATTTGGAACAATTTTTATTTTCTTTCTTTTAATTTTATAGTTCTTATAAACATATAAATACAACTTATAAATGTATGTAAATATGTTATCAAAATAGAAATATAATCATAAATAAGTTTTATAGTCTATAATATCAGTTATTTGTATGTTAAAAAATAATAAATGTTTAAAATATTTGTTAAAATGGAGGAATAAGTTGGATGACGTGGTAAGACTGCTTGCGCATACCTGTAGGTAACTATTAAAAAACTCCTGGATAGACTGGATCAGCCTCTCAGCAGTGGCTTCGCTGAGGGGTCCCTGTTGAGTGAGGTGTCCGAAGCTATCTGTGAGCGATTCCTGAGGGAGTCCAATGACGTCAGAGATGTCCAAGTCTAATACCAAAACAAACACAGCAGGTGATGCCTCCATACTATGGAAAGTTGTGCAGTCTAGTGGGGAAAACCACTGGACATCAGGTCAGACATGTCATGGTCTCACCTTTACTATCTGCTCTGCAATTCTAACCAAGTCCCTTCCGCTCTCCGAGTCTCAGTTTTCTCAATTACAAATTCAACATTCTTAAAGGGCCTCCTAAGCTACAAAAACCTGTAAGGCTGAGCTATGCCAGAGCACAGCTCTTAACAGAGCATGGACTTTATAGCAGTTTGAGACTAATTTGAATCCTGGCTCTATTACTTATTAGTTGTATGACCTTTATCAAGTTAGTTTGCCTCTTGGAACCTTAGTTTCCTCACCTGTAAGACAGGGTTATTATGAGGATTAAGTGAGGTAATAAATACAAAAGGCTTATCTCAGTATGCGGCCTCTAATAAGCATTTAAATAGTAGGTATCATTATTAAATTAAAAAGCCTATGACTCTGGAGTGCCAGGGTGGCTCAGTTAGTTAAGCATCTGACTTCAGCTCTCTGTGAGTTCAAGCCCTGCCTGTTTCGGATTCTGTGTCTCCCTCTCTTCTCTCTCTGCCCCTCCCCGGCTCATGCTCTGTCTTTCTGTCTGTCTGTCTGTCTCTCTCAAATATAAACATTTAAGAAGTTAAAAGAAAAAGTCTATGACTCTGTAGTGACAAGAGCTTAAAATATAGTAGCAGCCTCTTGCTGATCTCTCCCCACTGAACCAGGCTGCAGTAAGTGTTTGAAGTCTCTCCTTCCAGACCTAAGATATACTTTGATTAAGAGCACAAGCTATGGAGTAGGTCTGCCTAGGCTTGGATCCTTGCTCTGCCTCTTTCTAGCATTCTGACCTTGTGCAATATTACTTTCTCTGGGCCTATTTCTTCACTTCCAAAATAGGGATGATAATAGAACCAACCTCATAAATTGATACAGAGCTAGCACCCAGGAAGTGATGGCAAATATTATTCCTTTGCTGAGTGACAATTATTATGGTGGCATCATTTCCCTGTTTGTATTGCTTTACATCCTTACCTCCTGTATTTTCCAAAACCAAATCCCTTATTTCCGCCAGGGAAAGTCTTACTATTTTCCCCTTTACGTACACCCATCATCGGAGGGTTTCTACCACACTACTTCTGTATGCTTTTTAGTCTCCTGAATTATAGCCTCTTCTGCAGATTCCTGCCACTCACTGTCACATTCTTCTCATGCACTAGAAGCCCTGTTCTCATTCACCTCTCATCTTTGCATGGGCTTTCCTTCTCCCTGCAGGTTTCTCCTTTTTCTTCCCCACCTTCTCTACCTCCTACCTTGTTTGCCTAGCTAGCATCCACTCATCTTTTAGGGCTCTGTGCCAGGATGCCTTTCTTAAATCCTCTCTTTGCCCGTTTTGACTAAGTATCCTCCTAGTTGCTAAAAAACCTCTTTATATTTGCTCCCTATCCCCACTTCCAATCATCCATATTAAACTGAGTTCCAATCATTTATCTATAAGTCTGTTCTGTTCACCACTAGATCTCCAGCAGCTAGATCAGGGTTTATAGCACAGTAGGGCTTCATTAAATATTTGTTGAATGTGTGTAGAAATGAGTAAATGTAGTTCCTCAGATAGTCTTTCTTGTCTCATGCACATACAATTATATCCACCTAGAATGTTCTTTCCTCTACTTCTCACATGGGCTGCTCTTTCATATCCTTGAGGACTCCTTCAGGTTTGAACAGCACCATCTCAGATAGGTGTTCTCTGATGACCATGGCTTAACATAGGTTCCCATCTCCCTTACTTTTTGTCTCAGTCCTTTGTATTACTTCTTTTATAATATTAACTATAGCTCGTACTTTATTTGATATCTGTTTACATTTTTTGGTCCTTTTCAGCAAATTCTTTGAGGAAAGGGAGCATGTCAGTCTTGTTCATTACTGTATACTCAGCAACTGGTACTCAATGAATGTTTGTAGAATAAAAGATAGATATTCTGTAGCCCAATCAAGTTTCCACCCACAACCATCTTCCCCTTCACAGAATCCTTCCAGCCCTTAGACTCTGTGCAAGTCTGCAGGATTGCCTGTCGCAGTTTCCTGTATGTCTAGACAAATATATTTTATCTCATTTTGCCAACCATATTCCACGGTCTTAAATGCAGGGACCAAATTCATTGTCAACGTCTAGTTGAAGGCTCTTCTCCAGCAATGTGACTTGAAAAGAGATTCCCTTTCCCCACCTCTTTGCCTGAAAAAAAAAAAAAAATCCTTTCCCTCTTTCACCTGTAAGTTCAAGGCTACTTGGGTCTTTTTTAATATCCTCTACATTGCTCAGCTGCAAATCCACACTTCCTGAATCATTGTCAGAAGCACAGGGGATCACTGGTTCTTCCCGACTACTGAGCCTAGGAATGAAGAGGGGATTAGAGAGATTAGTATTTTAGGACGGTTTCCATGTCATCACTCAGGTGAAAGCTTAAATGTCACCTTCTCAGAGAAGCATTTATTGGTCACCAGTCTAGGTGAAGCAGCCTCTCCCCACCCAGTCCCACAGCTGTTTTCTAATTTTTTTCATTGTATTTAATGTATTTAACCATTACCTACAATTATCAAATTCATTTGTGTTTGCTAACTGCCTCCCATCAGACTAAAAGCTCCATGAGGAGGGAAACTTTGTCTACACAGTCATGGTTGTATTTCCAGCACCTGGTACATCGTCAGCCTCATGGGGCATGAATGGATAGGTAATACCATGGCACTGTTAAACTGAAAAACTGAGGTAAAACAACTTCCCCTTCCCCAATCTCCCTTACCCTTTCCTGCTTTTTGTTTCTATAGCATGCAATAGCTTCTAATGTATCATTCACTTACAATATCATTTATCATCTCCTTCCTCCTGTGGAAAATGTAAGCTCCATGAAGGCAAGGATCTTCGGCTGCTTTGCTCACGAATGTATTCTGAGAGACTAGAATACTGCCTGGCACGAGGTAATACTCAATAAAAACTGACTGAGCGAGTGACTAGATCTCTACTTGCTCAATGTTTAGCATATATTAATGAGTGAAAAAGCAAGTTGTCAACCAATGTGTGTAAACTGCGTGTACATACATACATACACACACACGTTGGGATATGTGTAGGAAAACCTATGGTTTTCAAACTTTTATATTGCCTGATGTTTTTTCACACTGGCATGAATATAAAATATTGACAAAGATGTGGAGCAGAGGGGGCACCTGAGTGGCTCAGCTGGTTAAGTGTCCGGCTCTTGATTTCAGTTCGGGTCATGATCTCACGGTTCAGGAGATCAAGCCCCACATCAGGCTCTGTGCTGATAGCACAGAACCTGCTTGGGATTCTCTCCCTCTCTTTCTCTCTCTGCCCCTCCCTTGCTCATTCTCTCTCTCTCTCAAAATGAATAAGTAAACATTAAAAAAAAAAAGACGTGGAGCAGAAAACTCTTATAAATCAGAGTTGGTAGTGTATATTGGTACAACCATTTTGGAAATAATTTGGCAAAGCTTCAAATGTGCCTATACCATGACTCACTCTTTTATTCCTAGGAATGTATTCCAGTGAAACGCTTACACATGTGCACTAGGAATATATATAAGAATCTTCACAGCAGTGGTCATCATAGCAAAAACTAGAGACACCCAATGACCTACCAACAGTAGAATAAATGGAGGTAATTCATCCAATAAAGTACTATGTAGTAGTAAAAATGAATGAGTTCTGGCTATGCACAGCACCACAGATAAATCTTACAACGCTGAGGGAAAAAAGAAAGTCACAGAAAAAAATACGTAGTAAATTCCATTTACATAAAGAAATATGCGAAAGTAAACAAATGCTGTTTGTGGAGTTATAAACACATACAGTAAAACTATGAAGAAAAACAAGGAAACAATATAACGTGCAGGATGGGGATGTCTGAGCAGGGAGAGAAGGGAATAGAATGGGTAAAACTAGAAAGAAAGCTTAAAAGTTATGGTTATGTTCTTTCTTGAGTAGGATGGTGGGGGGGCTCAGTCTGTTAAGCAACTGACGTCGGCTCAGGTCATGATCTCATGGTTTGTGGGTTCAAGCCCCACGTCGGGCTCTGTGCTGACAGCTCAGAGTCTGGAACCTGCTTCAAATTCTGTGTCTCCCTCTCTCTCTGCCCCTCCTCTGCTCGTTCTCTGTCTCTCAAAAATAAATAAATGTTAAAAAAGAATTTTTTAAAAATAGGATGGCAAGTACACAATTCCAGTATATCATTCTTTTTTCTTATGTATGTTTTATGAATATTTTTTTTTTCACTTAGCCAATAGTAAATACAACAATTTTGGGGAAAAAAACCCAAACCAATAAAAGTTTGAGCTTCTTTCTGTGTACTTGTATTTCGTTAATTATTTTAAAAATTAGTTAATCACAAACAAACAAACCCTCTAAGAGTAGAATGGCTGGGTCATACATTAGGTAGTATAACTGGCTTTTTAAAAAGCTGCAAATTTGTTTTCCAAAATGACTGTACCACTTTACATTTCCATCAGCAGTGTACGTGAGTTCCAGTTCCTCCACAGCCTTGCCAGCATTTGGTATTGTTGGTCTTTCTTGTATTAACTGTTTCAGTGGATGTGTAGCAATATCTTGCTGTGGTTTAATACACAATGCAATCAATATGCAATGATGCTGATTATTTTTTCATGTGCTTATCTGCTCTAGGTATATCTTGATGAAGTGTGTATTCAAATCTTTAGCCCATGTTTTTTTTTGTTTTTTTTTTTTACTGGATTGCTTCCCACGGCATGCTGGTAAATGTTTAAAACATACTCTCTAAGTGTAGTTTCAAGTGAATGCTGGTCCATATTTTCATTGACATTAATCAATAAGATGTAATTGAAAATTCAGAAGCGACTTCTTCTCTGAGTTGGATAATAATTTTCAAACACTAGAACAATATTCCCTCAAGTTTTTGTGCTATTGGCTATGTAAAGCCTATAGACACGACACACTTCTAAATTTAATCTCTATTAACGTTTCTCCATCATTAACTTTAGACATAAAAGAGCAAAAAAAATCAAGCCCTGGTGTGTAGCATTTGCTGACTCTACGAGGTAAATATTCTCACTGTGGCCAAAATCAAGCTACCAATGTTACTTTGGAAAGAGATGTGCAGTAGCACACCACCATATAATATTCCCACCATACAGATACAATAGATATAAGCAACCACAAAAGCATACACAATGGTAAAATGTAGTAAAATAATAACAAAATTATGAATTTGGTTTTCAATAGACTTTATTTCGTTATAAATTTGTATACTTTAGTTTTTCTAAGTAGCTGTATTTAACAACCAATTTGAAAAATTCTTGCTAAATTTAATAAGTGACTCTCAAGCCAGTAGGAGATGGTTCCAGCACAATACTGGTTGTCTCATTACTGAGTTGGCAAATTTTAAAAAAAATTTTTTTTTATTTTCAGAGAGAGGGACAGAGCCTGAGCAGGGGAGGGGAAGAGAGCAAAGGAGAGAAAGAATTCCAAGCAGGCTCCGCACTGTCACCTTAGAGCTCCACATGTGGCTCCGTCCCACCAACTATGAGATCAATACCTGAGTAGAAATCAAAAGCCGACTGAGCCACTCAGGTGCTCTAGTAAGAGTTTTTTATATATTCTCTATCAGCACCGTCCATTAGAACTTTCTGTGATATTGGAAATTTCTATAATTCTGTGCTGCCCAATATGATATCCAGTGGCCACATGTGGCTATTGAGCCCTCGAAATGTGACTAGCACAGCAAAGGAAATGAATTTTTAATTTTAATTAATTTAAAGTCAAAATCAGATATCTACATGTAACTAGTATCTACTTTATTTAATAGCACAGTAGCAGACAGAAAGAACTCAATCTCCTCTATTTGGGGTAATGACATCTGGGACACTAATATGACTTAACATATTGTGCATGCTTTTACATGTTCTTAATGGTTAAAAGCACACATTATGGAGTCAGACTGCCTGGGTTCAAATCTTTTAGTTCCTTTCTCTAGAAAATGGTAATAACAGTACAAACCTCACAGAATGGTGATGAGAAAATAACGTACAGAGAATGTTTACTTAACACCCTTGGGCTATCCTGTAAACGCTCAATAATTAGAGTTAGTTATTACTGAGTTCTTAGATAAGTCACTTGCATTTTTTTTTTAATTATGAGATTCTTCTTATTTTAAAACAAACAAGCTGCTTTTGTCTCAGGAGTCACTTCTATTTTTGACCCTGTTAACTTCTGTAAAACGGCTCATACGCTCCTCAGAGTTATTTTGAGGAGTACTAAATCCACACAAATGCTTTGCATATAAAATTAAACGTCACCTATAGGTCAGTTACTAACAAGCGAAACAACTCTTTGGAGGAAATTGCCATAATTTCCTAAAGGAAGAAAAAAAGAAAAAAAAAAGAAAACCCAAGCCCTCGAATACTACCTACCCTTCCTCACGGGACCCTTCCCGTCCCTTTAAAATTGGCCGGGCTGCAAAGAGATGACTGAGTGACGGCGCGATCGGCCAATCAACGCGATCGGCCAATCAGAGGCGGCCCCGTCTCGGGCCCACCCCGAAGCCTCATCCAACCGCGTACCGGTAGCGGCCGGATTAGGACCGTTGCGAGGCGGTCGGTTCCAAATGGGCCAGGTCGCGGGGGGGGAGGCGGGCCTATACACGAGGACCGCGGCGCCCTTTGCGCGCAGGGACTGGAATTCGGCCCTGGCTGCTGGGACCGGCTCGACCCAGTGGGACGGCAGGGACTGACCTGTGCCTAGATCCCATCTCAGCACGCGCAGACTGCCGCGAGTCCCTGGCGTCCCCTCCGGCGCGCTCTTGGAGCCACTTTGCTGAGCGGAAGTCAGCCTGCGGTTCGGGCCCTGGTGGGACTTGCTCGGAGGAATGGCGTCGCCGGGTGAGGTGTTGTGCATGGCTCCACAACGGGGCCCCGCGGCGGGGACGCCTGGGCGACTGGGGCGTAGCCCGCGGGAGGCTAGTGCTCGCCCCTCGGGAGCCGGCCAGACGGGAGCCTCTTCCCTTGTGGGGCAGGGGCATGGGCTCGGGCTGGGGCTCTTTGGGGGTCGAGTGTATGACGGACGGCTGTCTACCTAGTGGACTGCGGGCGAGCGGAGGTGGGGTGGGTGCGAGTGAGGCGTGGAGCTACGGGTGCCCCCGAGGCCCAGCCGGTGGCCGCGGTTAACCCTAGGTCCGGCTTCACTCATTCATTTGACTCGCGGCGCCTCCCCGGCGTGGTGGCCTGAGTGTGAGCTTTCGGCCAAATCGTCCTTCTTTGGACCATGGTTTTCTTTTTAGTAAAAAGGAGGAAGGAAATCACTTACCTGTCGGAGAACTTAGAGTATAAATTCTGAAGTTAGATTCCCCTGGTGCATACTTGTAGTCTGCCAAGTGCTCGTTATGTGTCCCAGCGCAAGTTCCTTAACCCCTCTGCACCTCAGTTCCAGACCTGTAAACTAGATCAGTCACTTTATCTGCTGCATAAATTGCTGTATCGGAATGAGCTGATTCCCTTGCATAGTTTAGAATAGTATATGGCATGGCACTAAGCAAGCATCAATAAACTTCACTGCATTGCTAGTTATTGAGTGGACACTGTGCAGAATGGAATCTCATGTAGTCTCACCGCGGCGTGGGGAAGTTGTACTATTATTTACATTTGACAGATAGGCAGAATTTCAGAGAAGAGAAGTAACTTGCCCAAGATAACAGTGAATAAGGTAGTGGGTCACTGCTCCATTTTTTTGAAAAGCTGAGGGTGATAGAGTGGTTAAAAACAAACTTCAGATTCAACATGTCTGCAGTTTGATTCTCAGTTATGTCTTAGGGCAGGTAACCCCTGAGTCTCAATTTCTTGGTCTGTAAACCACACTCATTTGCATGTTGTGAGGATTTAATGACTCAGTTCCTGCCAAGTACTTAGCATATATATGGGCATACCCCACACATATTTACATGGTCATGTACTAGATCTTAATATATTGAGTACATACATGTATACAAGGCACTGGAGATTCAGCATTAGTATCTGGACTCCTCTTTTTCTTACATTTTTCTAAAGAAGTTCTGGCTTTGACCTTGAATTCTAGCCAGACTCTGACTGCTTCTCACCTCTACTGCTGTCATTCTGGCTGTGACTACCCTTAACTTTTTACTTGGATTATTACTAACTAGTGATCCTTTTTAAATCCTTTCTTCTACATAGTCTCAATACGTTTTTGTTTATCCTTTTTTTTTTAATGTTTATTTTTGAGAGACATAGAGACAGAGTGTGAGCGCGGTGGGTCAGAGAGAGGGAGACAAAGAACCCCAAGCAGGCTCCAGGCTCTGAGCTGTCAGCACAGAGCCCAACATGGGACTCAAAGCTACTAACCACGAGATCGTGATCTGATCCAAAGTCAGATGCTTAACTGACTGAGCCAGCCAGGCACCCCTTCTACTGTTTTTTAAAAATGTTTATTTATTTTGAGAGGGAGAAAGAGGAACATGAGTAGGGGAGGGGCAGGGAGAGAAGGAGAGAGAATCCCAAAGTGCAGGGCCCCATGTGGGGCTCGATCTCATGAATCATGAGGTCATGACCTCAGCCAACATTGAGTCAGATGCTCATCTGACTGAGCCACCCAGGCACCTCTCTTTCTAGTGCTTTAAAAAGAACTTTCACATTTTTTAGATTATTTAACACATACACAGGGTTTAAATAGAACTAGCATTCAAGAAGAACGATTCTGAATTACCACTAATGCATCATTTCTATAATATACTCCAAAAAAGTAGTTATCTAATCTCTTTAGTTAGATTTGAGTTTGAGTCCAAGATTGGCTGCAGTCTACTCTCACTCTGAATTTTCTTATTTGTAAAATAGATATAATCATGCCTTTTTAAAAAAGTAATCTCTGTGCCCAATGTGGGCCTCGAACTCAATGACCTCGAGATCAAGAGTTGCATGCTCTACCAATTGAGCCAGCCGGGTGCTTCCTAATAATGCCTTTCTTAAGGGATTATAGTTCAAACTAAATTTGACACTATAGGCAGAGGATTTAGGATCATTACTATTAGCCTTGTGATTATAGTAGTGCTCCCGTGTCTGCAGGGCCTACTTTCCAAGATCCCCAGTAAGATGCCTAAAACTGAACCCTATACATATTGTGTTTTTTCTATACATACATACCTATAATAAAGTTTAATTTATAGGTCAGGCACAGTAAAAGATTAACAACAATAACTAATAAAAGAACAATTATAACAATATGCTGTACTAAAAGCTATGTGGATGTGGTCTTTCCAGTTTCTCAAAATATCTTGTACTTACCCTTCTTGATATAGATACCTAGATGATAAAATGCTTATGTGATGACATGAAGTGAAGACGAATGACATAGACCTTGTGATGTAGCATTAGGCTACTATTGCTTGACAGTACTGGACCATGGTTGAACGTGGGTAACTGAAACCGTGGAAAGCGTGGATAAGGTGGTGGTGGTGGTGGTGGTGGAGGAGGGTGGATACTGCACAACTGAATGGCAGACAATTCACGAAACGGCCCATAGAATGTACCATTCCTGATGGCTTCCTGTCTCCTGGAGCATAATATACAAGGATTAATTTTTCTTTCCATGTATTTAGCAAATGTTAATTCAGTACTATGCTAAGTGATGTGTAATACTTAGAAATACAGGATGTGTAGGAGAAACTGTGTCTTCCTGGAGCTTACAGTTTAGCAGAGGAATCAAGACATTACACTATTAATTATGGTTGTGGAAAAGACTACCTGGAAGAAGTACAGGTTGCTATGCATGGATAGAGTAATAACAATTGCAATGGTAAAGGTAGCTAACATTCATGTAGTTCTTGTAGTAGTAGTAGTGGTATGTAGTATGTAGTTCTAAGATCTTTCTATGTTAACTCATGTAATCCTCATTGCACCCCTAAGGTAGGTACTATTATTGTCCCACTTTACACTTGAGGAAACTAAGTGTGGGTTGGCCACGTTGTAACTGCCACAGCCACCCTGCTCATAAATGGCAGAGCTAGAAATTAAACCTGGCCACAGAGGTCATATTCTTTACTACTTTATGTTACTGGGGACCTAACCCAAGGGAGGGCTACTGGGGAAGCTTCTTAAGAAAGAGATACTTGAACTGAAATCTGAGAGTAGAAATTAAGCAAAGTTGAAGTAAGGGAAAGCATGAAAAAGTGCAGGGTAGGGAAGACCATGACTCATTAGAGGAACAGAGAGGGAACCAGAGAGCCACAGATGGAGGGAAGAGTGAGGGAAGAGATCCCGTGAGAGGCAGACGAGGCCGGGCTGAGGGTTCAGTATTGGGCCTGTTCTAGTGGCAGAGGAGTTACAAACGTACTTGAAGTGGGAATGGCAAGATGGGTTCTGTGCTGTAGCTGCACGGAGGCTGCTGGGAGGGCTGTCCTTCAGATGGATGAAGAAGACAGTGCCCGCCACTTCCCTAGGACTTCTTTCCAGTTTAAACCTCCCAGTCCCCTCCCACTTCCTCACATGATTTGGTTCCCAGACCTTGGTGCACATGATCATCGGAACCGTATATAGAACTTTGGAATCGTTCGGAGTGTACTTAATAGTCATTTCCCCCCAAGGTTCAAGCACTGTCTTCCTGTTGGCCCTGACAATCATAGCCAGCACCCAGGCTCTGACGCCCACTCACTACCTCACGAAGCCAGATGTGGAGAGACTGAAAGCCTCACTGGAGCGCCCCTTCACAAGTTTGGAATCTGCTTTCTACTCCATCGTGGGACTCAGCAGCCTTGGTGCCCAGGTGCCAGATGTAAAGGTAAGGCTACTTTTGTCTTGGCCTCATCCCTTGACTGTGTTCCTTTTGTGTACTTCAGAACTAACTCTTCCTCATTTGAGGATGACCACGGCTAATCCAATATTAATAAATACTTATTTCAATCTGACATCTTTTTTTTTTTAATGCCTAACGCATGTTTAGGACCACACCAGGTGGTTAGTAGACTATAAAAAAGAGCAAGTCTTAGAAACTTTACTTTTTACGTTAAACTTGACATTTTACCTCTAGAAATTATTGCTATAGTTCTGAGTGAGACTGTACTTCTTAAGTGCCTGTACGTGTGACTCATAAATAATAAAGGAATTCAAGGTGGGAGCATTCATATTTATTAAACACTGACAGTCACTGTATCAGGTAGTTTTGATTTTTTTTTTTTTTTGGACCTTTGATGAGGAAAATGCATCATCACAAACTTTACCTGGATTTGGATCAGTCTTAAGTGCATTTACATTTTATTTGTTCAGGGGAGTTCAGACAATGCTGGCACAGATACTGCAATGTACAGAAGGCTGCAGTGTCTGTAGAGGGCCTGGGGATGAGACAGAGCAAATTGGGAGACACAGAGTGGAGGAGTCTTGACCTGTAGAGGTTTTGTATTGTGAGATATAGGAGATAAAATTGGAATATTAGGTTAATATTAAATTTTGGTGGATTTGAATGCAGGAAGAACAGTTTCTCCTGGTCATTTTCAAGCCTATATGGAACTGTAGGGTGCAGTGTAGGGAGATCATGGAAGAGTGAGCCACTCTCATGTTAGCTAGGGCAGTGCCTTTTAAAAATTTATTTATTTATTTATTTATTTATTTATTTAATAGTTTATTGTCAAGTTGGTTTCCATATAACACCCAGTGCTCTTCCCCACAAGTGCCCTCCTCCATGTCCATCACCCCTTTTCCCCCTCCCCCTTCAGCCCTCAGTTTGTTTTCGGTATTTAAGAGTCTCTCATGATTTGCCTCCCTCCCTCTCCATAACTCTTCCCGCCCCTTCTCCTCCCCATGGTCCTCTGTTAAGTTTCTCCTGTTAGACTTATGAGTGAAAACATATGGTATCTGTCCTTCTCTGCCTGACTTATTTCGCTTAGCATGACACCCTCGAGTTCCATCCATGTTGCCATGAATGGCCAGATTTCATTCTTTCTCATGGCCATGTAGTATTCCATTGTATATATAAACCACATCTTCTTGATCCATTCATCAGTTGATGGCCATTTAGGCTCTTTCCATGATTTGACTATTGTTGAAAGTGCTGCTATGAACATTGGGGTACAGGTGCCTCTATGCATCAACACTTCTGTATCCCTTGGGCAAATCCCCAGCAGTGCTATTGCTGGGTTATAGGGGAGTTCTATTGTTAATCTTTTGAGGAACCTCCAGAGCGGCTGTACCAGTTTATATTCCTACCAAGAGTGTAGGAGGGTGTCTGTTTCTCCACATCCTGTTCATTTTAGCCACTCTGACGGACGTGAGGTGGTATCTCAGTGTGGTTTTGATTTGTATTTCCCTGATGATGAGTGACACTGAGCATCGTTTCATGTGTCTGGAGGCCATCTGTCTGGCCTCTTTGTAGAAGTGTCTATTCATGTCTTCTGCCCATTTCTTCACTGGATTTTTCGTTTTTTGGCTGTGGAGTTTGGTGAGTTCCTTGTAGATTTTGGATACTAGCCCTTTATCCGATATATCATTTACAACTCTTTTCCCATTTAGTCGGTTGCCTATTACTTTTCTTGATTGTTTCCTTTGCAGTGCAGAAGCTTTTTATCTTGATGAGGTCCCAATAGTTCATTTTTGCTCTTGATTCCCTTGCCTTTGGGGATGTGTCGAGTAGGAAATTGCTGCGGTTGAAGTCAAGGAGGCTGTTTCCTGCTTTCTCCTCTAGGGTTTTGATGGTTTCCTGTCTCACATTCGAGCAGTGCCTTTTTATCCTTCTCATGATTTGGAGTTCCACATGGATTTAGGTTGAACACATACTCCTTCTCTGTTGATGTCCTGAGAACAGTGCCCCCAATGAGGAGACATTGGTCAGGGCTGAAGATACAGACTGAAGCCATTTAGACAGCTGTAGTGCAGCGTGATATGGAGTAGTTATGTAATTGGGCCCGCTATGGCTTTGTGTTTATAAAACAGACTCTAAAGTCAGACTGCTTGGCTTCAAGGTCTTGACTTCAGAACTACATAACTGAGTTACCTGTTCAGCTTACTGAACCTTTCAGAATCTCTTTTCTCATCTGTAAGATGGAGATAATAATAGTCCACTCACAAGTGTGATGTCTTTTAGGGTCGTTAGCATGGTGATGGCATGTAGTATGTACTAAGTATTAGCTCTCAGCTCTATTATCTAGTAGTAGTGGCTAATGTACATTGATTGACATTTTTCTCAGCTTTCATCCCCATTGCTTGATGTCTAATAAACAGAGGGTGTTGAACAAACAGTTGTTGAATGAATTGTAAACAATAGTTTATTTGAAATGGAGGCTCTCAAATGTGCCTGTTAACCAGAAAGTGAATGGGTTAATCACACACTTCGTTCTTCAGGTCGCTGTGGACTGTGCTGGGGTGATTGTGTGATGTGTGCATTATAAGCAATGGAAGGAAGGGAGTTGTATGGAAGGTTCAAGCTAGCAAATTGCCTTATTAGATGTGTGCACTAAATAAATCCACTGAGGACAGTTTTCCTTACTGTCCATCCATGTGGTGATGTGTGCCGCTCCATTGTTGTTGCTTTCAGCTGAGCAGAGAGAACCGCCTCAGCCCTGCTAGACACAATGAACTAGTTGCTCTCACAGATAGATCCTTAGGGGAGATCTATCTGTGGTTATTTTGTCACAGATTTTCCCAGCAAAACTGAGAGGAATGGGGTTTAATAAGAATGTGAGAGTCGAAAGTTGTAGGAACAACAGAATGTGGAAAGAGAGTTGGTTTTAGGTGTTAGGAAGAGTGAACATCTTTCGTTTTAATAAACAGGTACTGTATATGTGTATTTAAAAACCATAAGCACATGAGGGGCGCCTGGGTGGCTCAGTTGGTTAAGCGTCCGACTTCGGCTCAGGTCATGATCTCACAGTTCATGAGTTCGAGCCCTGCATTGGGCTCTCTGCTATCAGCACAGAGCCTGCTTCTGATCCTCTGTCCCCCCGCCTCTCTGCCTTTCCCCTGCTTGTCCGTTCTCTCTCTCTCTCTCTCTCTCTCAAAATAAATAAATAGACTTAAAAAAATAAATAAAAACATAAGCACATGAGAATGGTGGTTTTATAGATATTACTCCTTAGCCTTCTTTAAGATTTAAAAATAGTGGGAGTTGTTTTGTATTCACTGTAATGAAAACATGAAGTAAATAGGTTATATACTATGGCAAAAATTGCTATGTAGTGTTTGAATGACCTAAATCAGAATACATTAGGCAGTGTTTACAGGTTGGCAATCACACAATTTCCCTGTCTGTAATAGGGGATAATGATATCTACCTTATAGGGTTGTTATGGGGATTAAATGAGTTGATTTGTATAAAGTGCTTAGCTTGGGGCGCCTGAGGGTTCAGTTGGTTGAGTGTCTGACTTCGACTCAGGTCATGATCTCAAGGTTCGTGAGTTTGAGCCCCACATCAGGGCAGAGATGCTTGGGATCCTCTGTCTCCCTCTTTCTCTCTGCCCTTTCCTCCCTCTCTCTCTCTCTCTCAAAAGTAAATAAACATTAAAAAAAAAGGTGCTTATCTCAGTGTCTGGTACATGGTGAGTGCATATGAAGGTCAGTATGTTGGTACCATTCAACAAGTACTAAGTGCTTGTCAAGGGCCAGGTACTCAGCTGGTTGCTGGTGATAGGAGACAGTCAGACATTCCTTCAGGCAGTAGTTATTTGTGGAGCATCTGCTATGTGCCAAGCATTATGCTAAGTGCAGAAAAGATAACAACTCATTATCTAGTGAAGGACAGGTACCATGGTAGTGAGACCAGGTGCCAGTACAAAGGGACGCGCAGCCTGTAGAAAGTCCCGGGCCCGTGTGGTGTGTGGGAGTCCAGCAGAGGGAGCAGCTCACTCACCCTGTCTGCTGAGAAAGCTTACCATAAGCCCTGACCTCGTACAGGGGGGTTGCCACCTATACTGGCTGCTGCACGATTCACTTAGTCACTCAGCAGGTATTTAGTGAGTCTCTGCTATGTCCTCGGCACTGGGGATTCAGTGTTGAACGGTAAAAGAAAGCTCTGCCCTCTTGGAACACATACTCTAATAGTGGAGATAGGCATCAGTCATATAATCAAATGTAGACATGAATATTTGTAACAATGCTAAGTTTTATGAAGGTGAGATATATAGTGTTTATAAATAGGGAGCTTTGACCTGGTCAGGGAAGCCTTTCCCAAGAAAGTCTCTGAACTTAAATCTCAATTACAGCTCCTTGAGAGCAGGGACCTTGTCCATTTTATTTGTTGTGCATCTCCAGTTCCTAGAATAGCACCTGGCCTGTGGTAGGCACTCGGTAACTATTTATTAAATGAAGGCAGGTATGACTGATCTGAATTCTAAAGGGAGAAGAGGAGTTAACAGGGGGACAGGGGAGAGAAGGAACTTCAGGCAGAAGGAATGGCATGTGCAAGGGACCTGTGCAGGCAGGGAACAGGTTACATTTGAGAGACTGACCGGAGACCACATGTTGAGCAGACAGTGGGAGAGAGAGGAGTGGAGCCAGAGAGAAAGGTTGGAGCTAAGTCTAAGTGCCTTGGCAGCCATAGGAAAATTTTTGCTTTTTCTGTAAAGAGCAGTTGATTTTAAGCAGCAAGTATCACGATCCATTTTCATTTTGGAAAGGTTTCTTTCCTGTTCTATAGAGGACAGACTTCAGCAGGGGAATATGGGGCAACGCTGAGTGCAGAAGGGGTGCAAAAGATAACACCTGGGGGTACCTGGATGGCTTAGTCGGTTGCATCTGTCGATTTCAACTCAGGTCATGATCTCCTGGTTCGTGGTATCAAGCCCTGCACCAGGCTCTGTGCTGCCAGCGTGGCACCTGCTTGGGATTTCCTCTCTCCCTCTCTCTCTCTGCCCCTTCCCTGTGCACCTGCGTGCTCTCTCTCTCAAAATAAATACACTTAAAAAAAAAGATAACACCTGGACTTCCAGCTTTTGCTGCACGGGTGGATGGTTGGGCCATTCTGTAAGACAGAAACCCAGGTTTGTGCAGGCAAGGTCATGAATTTGGTCTTAAACGTGTTGAGTTTGAAACGCTTTTGAGTCATGTAAGTGGCCATTGAGAAAAGTCTGAGTTGGGGGTACAAATCGGAGAATATCTAAATAAAAGTTCTGGACGAAGCTGCGGGTGTGAATGAGATTGCCTAGGGAGAGACAGGACGGATGAGAAGTGGGCCTAGGAGTTGAAAAACTCCAGCATTGAAAGGTCAGATAGAAGAGGATGAAAGTAAGGATTAGCTGTGAGAAGTAGGACTAGAGCCAGGAGAGTGCGGGGGAATACTGGAAGCGAAGGGAAGCTAATGTTTCAGAATGAGGAAGGGATCAGTTCTGTCCAATACTGAGGGAGTGAGCACTAGAAAGTGCCTTTTGACTTTTCCAATTTGGAGACTCACTGGTAGCAGAGAGAAGGTAGCAGCTGGGGGGAGAAAAGGATCAAGAATAGGTTTTTTGTTTTTGTTTTTTTTTTTTTTTTGTGAGAGAAAGAGAGAGAACATGAGCTGGGGATGGGCAGAGAGAGAATCCCAAGCAGGCTCTGTGCTAACAGTGTGGAGCCCAAGGAGGGGCTCAATCCCGCCAACCGTGAAATCATGACCTGCGCCAGAATCAAGAGTTGGATACTTAACTGACTGAGCCACCCAGGCGCCCCTGAGGAAAGTTTATTTTAAAAGAAGTCTTGGTGTCTTCTGGGTGGCTCTGTTGGTTGACCATCTGACCTTTGGCTCAGGTCATGATCTCGCAGTTTGTGGGTTAGAGCCCTACATCGGACTCCGTGCTGGTGGTGCTCTCTCTCCCCCCTTCTGTCTCTCTCTCTCTCTTCCCTTCCCCTACTTGCTCTCTCTCTCAAAATAAATAAATAAACTTTAAAAGATAAAAGAAGTTTTGAGTTTTGTTAATGTCAGGAGTTACCAGTTGAGAGGGAAAAATTTGACAAGAAAATAGGCTTCCAGATGGAGAGAACAGCCCATACTAAGCCTGGAGGCTTAAAAGTGCTTGTGTTTTGGGAGCAGTGAGTCAGTTGTCCAGGGCAGCCAGAACAGAGATGTGGGGGAAAGTGTGGTAAGAAGTACGTATGAACAAGGTGAGCCCAAGGGGCGCCTTGGTGACTCAGTCAGTTAAGTGTCCAACTCTTGATTTCAGCTCAGGTCATGATCTCATGGTTTGTGAGTTCGAGTCCCGCATCAGGCTCCAAGTTGACAGTGCTGACAGTGTAGAGCCTGCTTGGGATTCTCTCATTCCCTCTCTGCCCCTCCCCTGCTCATGTGCGCGCGCTCTCTCTCTCTCTCTCTCTCTCTCAAAATAAATAAATAAACTTAATATGTATATGTATGTATGTATTTATATGTATGTAGGTATGTATGTATTTAAAATAGAGGAAAAGGTAGGCCCAGTTACAAAGGACCTGGAGTGGGAGCTCTTGCATTGGTATGCCTCTATATTACAACATAGTAACGAAGTCTGGCACAAGATTACAGAGTGTGGTGTGAGAGGAATTCAGAGTAGTTGGGAGATGTTAATGGTGGAAATAAGGGAGAGGTAAGGGCAGTTGAGAGAGATTTAGCTATCTTTCCTTGGCCTCTGATTCTGTTCAGGGAGTTGTAGGGAAGAATGGGTAGAGAAAAGCACTGATGTTCTTTGCTCAGGAGAATGTTTAGATAATTGGGGTGTTAACATAGGGCACAGAAAGTTAGGAGCAGATAGGGAGGGGACACTCAGAGGCCTATTTGCAGGCCTCAGTTGGGAAAATGAATGTAGGATGAGCACGGCTCCAGTCAGAGTTATAAGCTTCTCGGAGCGCCCACCTGAAGCCTCAGCACTGGGTGGTCTTTACCGAGAGTCCAGGGTGTGTTTCCAGAGGTCTTCTCGCACTTCTGCTGCCGCTATTAAAACCAAGTACACATTGGTAGCTTAGAAGCCACCGACTGCTGGTACTGTTTACCTTCATTTGCCTGTACAAAGAATTAGGGAATTGGCACAATGCTGGTTTTCCTCCAGGACAAATAATTTTTCACTAGAGATGAAAAACCTCAAGAGACAGAGGTTGTATAGTTGTATAGCTCCAACTGTGGAGCCCAGCTGCCTGGGTTTGAATTCCAGCTCCTCCATTAAGAGCTGAGTGACCTTGGACAAGTCACTTTGCCTCTCTGATGCCCCAGTTTTCTTGTCTGTAAACTTATGATAATAGGAGGAACTAATGCTTAAGGAGAAATGAACACAAAGCACCTAGAACAGTGTTGACACATTTTAAGCGCTCGAAAAGTGGTACCAATGACCATAATCCTTGTTTAGGGGTCTGGGATGCTGTTATTCTAGTGCTAAAGCACCAGAGGGCGACAAAGCACCTGTCTTAAGTTTACCCACATTGTCCTGAAGGATTCCTTGATTAGATTGGTTTCTTCAGATCCCTAATTTGTGCAGTGTGAAGTATTTTTTTTCCAAACTTCTGATTGAAACATATTTGTTTTGAGACTCTTATTTCACTTTTATTCATAAAATTTAAAAATAGATTTTTGGTTAAAGTAGCACATGCACCCAGGAAAACATTAGATGATACAGAACAACTGTTAGTGTAAAGCAAAAGCCCATTACGTGGCCCACCTTACTCTACACCCTGTCCTATTCCTCAGAAGCACCCACTTTTAACTGGTTTTATTGTGACTTAATTTTGAATAGCTGAATTTTATGTTACCTTCAGCAAAATATTTAGCAATATAACCATTAGATAACATTTCTTGTAGTTTGATACAGCGAGAATAACATGGGTTTTATTATGTGCCTACTTTCTGACAGACACTGTGATTGGGATTCATTCAAGTCTTTGCTCTTAAGTAACTGGTTCCTGGGGGAGGTAGTTAGTACAGTGTGGTAAGTATTGTGGGGGAGCATTTGGGAGGGAAGGCCCCTGGCCTAACCTGGGATGAATGTCCATGAATGCTTTCTGGAAGAGGTGACATCTGAACAGAGATGAAGATAGTACCTGGTTTGGCAGACAGGAGGGACAAGGGAAGGGTGCTCCCAGCAGGGGGAGTAGCAGGGTCACATACATACCAAGGTGAGATCATTGTGTCTCTGGGTAGCTGCTGCATACTGGAGGGTAAGATATTGGAGTTGGAGGCGGTGTGATAAAGCTGGCACTGAAAGTGTCCGTCATGGGGGCATTTTATGCTATATCAGAAACTTTTGCTCTTTTTCTGAAGATAATAAGGAACCACCCAAGGGTTTTGATAGCAGAGTAACATGGTTACATTTGTACTTTGTAAAGACCACCCTTGAAGCAGTCAGTATGCAGAATGAACTGCATGGCTTAAGACCGGTTAGGAGATGATTAAAACAGACTAGGTGACAAATGGCAAGTGCCTGAAATAAGGCAATGAGGAAAGCCAGAGGGTGGGGATTGGGTTTGAAAAATGAAAAAGAGATAGATTCACTAGGCTTGTAAGGTAAGGGAAAAGTCAAGAATGATTCCTAGGTTTCTGGTTCAGGTAGTAGGGTATGTGGTGATGCCTATACATGAGCTGGAAGGTCCAGGTGAAGAAATAGAAGTTTTCAAGCTCATTTTAGATGTGTTGAACCTGACTTAATTTTGGAGACCTCTAAGTGGAGACCCCAGTACAGTTAGAATCAGAGGAGACACTGCCATTTTGTAGCTTTGTCACCATCAGGTGACTTACCAACTCCAAGCCTCAAGTTTCTTTTCCTGTTAAATGGGAATGATAATATCTGCCATAGGGTCCTTATGTTCATGAAAGGAAGAACATCATAAACACCCAGCACAGGTTATGGCCAGAGCAGGTGATCAGTGGAAGCGGTTTCTTTCCTTTTTTTCTAGGGTTCGGAAGGACTAGAATACTTTAGGCTTGTCGCTCTTATATGAAGTCAGCAGTGTTGTGTAATAGAGTGTCCTATGGAAAATACCTGCTTAAAACGTGAAATCTGTGTAGTTCATACTTTTAGCCATCATGGATTGCTTAGAATTTTGTCACCAAAAAACATGTGCTTTCCCAGCCACTGTGTATATCACCACTTACCATTGACTTTCCCTCCTATTTAGCAAGCATGCGCCTTCATTAAGTCAAACCTTGATCCAAGCAATGTGGATTCCCTTTTCTATGCTGCCCAGTCCAGCCAGGCCCTCTCGGGGTGTGAGGTGAGTCCAGCTTCTACATTTGTATATACTTTACACTGTAATGTATATTTTTAAAGGGAGAGGGCAGATTAATTTTTTTTTTAACAATCAGAATCCATTAGTGTGGGTAGGAATTCCATTCTTGTGATTTTATTTTTCTTAAGGAAGTGGAGTTTATTTTTTCCCTGAGTTTTCACTTTTCATGGCTTTTAAATAACTTTTTCCTATAGAGCCTCTCTTCTGGAGACCTTCGTTTTTCTTTCCAACTCTCTTTAACTTTTCAAAATGTTCAAAGTAAAGGAAGAATGTCCCCCACTCTAGAGTTCTGGAAATCCATTTTATTGAACATAGGAGAACCATACAAGCAGACAAGTGACTTGCCAGGATCTTTTCAAGTGTTATGCTGAATTCCTATGGACATTGAATTCTGGTATCGAGCAGTTGAGGGGGGAAGACCGTGTGCTAGCCGGGTGGTATGACTTTGGCAGTTTTGCTGCATGTTGCTTGCCACAAACTACTGACACCTGTTCTAAAACTCTGTGTCTGCCAATCCTTTCTTAGATCTCTATTTCAAATGAGACCAAAGATCTGCTTCTGGCAGCCGTCAGTGAAGACTCATCCGTTACCCAGATCTACCACGCAGTGGCAGCCCTAAGTGGCTTTGGCCTTCCCTTGGCTTCCCAAGAAGCACTCAGTGCCCTTACCGCTCGCCTCAGCAAGGAAGAGACCGTGTTAGCGTAAGTCACCATGTTGAGCACTTGTCAGACCTCATTTGTGTGAGAGACTGTGTTCATCCATTGGTTCAGCAAATATTTTCTGGGCATCTGCTATGTGCCATGTGCTCTGCCCAGTGCTGCAGACACAGTATTGAATTAAGGCAGGTAAGGTGCCTTGTCCTGGTAGGCTCACCTGGACGCTGTGTTCCTCAAGATACTGAGTCAGAACATAAACACACCGCCATAAAGACAGAATTGCTTCAGGGGCGCCTGGGTGGCTCCAGGGTGGTTAAGGGCCTGACTTTAACTCAGGTCATGATCTCACAGCTTGTGAGTTTGAGCCCCACATCGGGCTCTACGCTGATAGCTCAGAACCTGAGCCTGCTTTGGATTCTGTGTCTCCCTCCCTCTCTGTGTTCCTCCCCTACTTGTGCTCGTTCTCTCACTCTCTCTCAAAAGTAAGTCAATAAACAGTAAAAAAAATTTTTTTAATAAATAATAAATAAATTTTTTAAAAAAGAAATGCTTTTGAGGTTAGAGGCTGAAGCAGGGGTAGGAGATAACTGAGGGAAAGTGAGTCTAACAAGCCACGTGCATCTTTCGTTGAGGTTTGGCCGGGTCATGGGCAGCTGTTGGCAGTGGAGGCCCTGCACTGGAGGAGGGCTTGTAGGACTCATTGAAGCTGTGACAGGCAGCATCTTCTGGGAGAAGTGTGTGCTCAGAGGGGAGAGCATTCTAGGAATCAGACTCTACTACTCTGCAAAAGGCTTATGTGAAGGAGAAGCACTTATAGGAAAGGAACTCTGAGCAACTTTTCTGTTTATTATAAATTTAAATGTTGTAATTGACATAAAGATGTTTACTAAACTTTTTTTTTGTCATTAGGGAAATGCATTTTAAAGTTTATTTATTTTTGAGAGAGAAAGCGTGAACAGGAGAGGAACAGAGCGAGAGAGAGAGAGAGAGAGAGAGAGAGAGAGAGAATCCTGAGCAGGCTCTGTGCTGACAGCACAATGCAGGGCTCAAACTCACGAAACTGTCATGACCTGAGCCGAAACCAGGGCACCCCAGGATGTTTACTAAACTTAAAAGTGATCATATATGTAGTTTTTTTCTTTAACACCGAAACTCCCCCTTTAAAACAGTACATGTATTTTTTGTTTTGTATTTGTCCCCCATTCAGTTGCAACTCCTGAAAGAAGGGGGAGCACCTGACCTCTTGTTATTTGTTTAGCAAGAGGTTGGTGACACTGATTCCCAATTGCGGATAGTTCAGTTGTTTCCCAGATTTTTTGGGTTTTTGCGGGGGGTGGTAAGTAAGATCAAAATGTTTCTAAACTTGAAGCTTTGTTAAGGGCTGGGCTCACAGTCAGTTGACATTCTGTCACTCACACCCTGTCATTTTCACATGGTCAGTAATCAGTGACTGTGGGGCTACTTTTCCCAGAGCTGATATCTTGTACACACTTTGCCCAGTGCTTCTTGGCCCTGTAGTCCTTTGGTTTTAGGTCACATTATTTTGATCTCCTCTCATAATTCCTTGGGAGAGATCCCCAGGGATCCCCAGTGAGATCCCTGTATCATGTCCTGATATCCCTGTCAGTGCCTGAGGCTGATGCCATCTTCTACACAAAACTTCATTTCCTTCCAAGCAAAAAAGAAAGTCTCCTCCTCAAAATCCCAGAACAGGAAAAAATACAAAGAAAGTACATCTATTTTGGAGTTAGTTATACTTGGTTATACTTTGAACACCAGCCCTGTTCCTTTCTTGCTGTGACTTTGGGTTAGTTACTAACTTTGCTGAGCCACATCTGTAAAATGAGCCCAATAACCCCCACATTATAGGATAAATGTCAGGATTAAATGAGATAATGCGTGTGAAGGACCTTTTGCAGTGCCCCCTTCTTAATGGGCTTGCACCAAAAGCTCCTTCTATAGAGTATTTCCTTCTTAGTCTCTTTCTTAGGAAGCCGGTTACTTCCTTGGTTTACTGTAGTTCTTTCTCTATTAGACTGTAAGCTTCTTTATTTGTGGTGCACACACAGCATGGTGCATGGGAGGTGCCCAACAAAGAGTTAATAAAGGCTGAAACTGTACTTTGATGGAGAAAGCTTGCAGGTAGAAAGAGCACATGCTTGGGGTCTGGTAGAACTGTGTTCAAATCCAGACTCTTCTACCTAATATCTCTGTGACCAACAGCAGGCGATTTAATCTCCTTAAACTTCCGTGTTTTCGTATGTAAAATGGAGAGAGTGATATCTGTCTCATAGGGTTATTGTGAAGATCAAACTGGCACGATGCTTTATATAGCATTACTATCGACTTGCCCAAGTAAGGAAATCTGATCTAAATTGGGACTTGTAAATGGGCCATCTACATTTAAGTGGACTTATTCTAGGATGTGAATGTTCATAAACTTGTCTAGAACAGAGAAAAAAATTTGAAGGTTTGAATGAACCGTCTGAAAAGATGCTATCGTGGTCTCCCATAACCCAATTTCTTTGAATCATCTGCTGTATATTAGCAAGACAAGATTGGCTTTCTTAGTGTTTGAATAAAGTACTCCAGAGGCAAAGAAATTGCTGATTGAGGAATAAGTCATTAAAGCCACTGACAAAACTTTTCAAAAGCTAAGTGGATTAATTTCAGTCTAAAAACTTCTGAAGTTCTTACCAGCATGACACTCACTTGTTCCAAAGAAGAGAAAAACGATATCTTTTTTTTTTAAAGTTATGATTAATGTTTTATTTCTTTTTTTTTTTAATATTTTTTATTTATTTTTGAGAGACAGAGAGAGACAGCGTGAGCAGGGGAGGGTCAGAGAGAGAGGGAGATACAGAATCTGAAGCAGGCTCCAGGCTCTGAGCTAGCTGTCAGCACAGAGCCCGATGCGGGGCTTGAACCCACGAACCGCGAGATCATGACCTGAGCCGAAGCCGGACGCTCAACCGACTGAGCCACCCAGGCGCCCCGAGAAAAACGATATCTTAATTAAAAAGTTCTTTCTTGGCCATCTTAGCAGTTTTTTCTGCCTCAGCATTTATCACGGGCAGATGTGGGATTTTTATCTTGTTTGGAAATTCAGGTTTCATTTTCTCCAGTGCATTTTAACAACAAAGGTCCTATGGGAGTCATTGAATACTCTGGGGCTTCCCTGTCCATGGACTGTAACTCCCCTGTTTTCCAACTTGTCATTTTAATGGAATTAGTTTTCCATAGAGGGAATCTAAATTGTTATGATCTCAATGAAAGCTGACAAATTCTCTTTCTACATTCCCCAACACATTGACCTGATTGATACATGGTGGTTTTATATAAAGGCCCAGTCACCTCTTGGGAAATAGGGAACCATTCTGGGGTAGAGCAGTAGTGGCTTAACCACCAGGGGTCCTCAGCTTTCTGCATTCCAGAAAAGCACCATTTATGTTTTCCAGGTTATCGGCACTAAGAGAATAGAATCTAATAAACAAACCTTATGTGTACATACCTTTCACATTCTACCTTAAAAGTTTATCTTACAGGAATATATTCGTAAGTGGATAAACCAACATTGAATAAGTCATAAAAAGAATGAAGTACTGATATATGCCACAACATTAAGTGAGCCCTGAAAACATTATGCTAAGGGAAAGTGAAAGGAGCCAAACACTGGTTACATGTTATATAATTCTGTTTTTATGAAATACCCCGAATAGGGAAATGCAGATTGGCTTACCAGGGGCTGTACCCATTAAGCTGGGAAGAAACTGCTTAATGGGTACGGGGTTTTCTTTTAGACTGATGGGAATGTTTTGGAACTGGATAGAGATGGTGATTGTATAACATTGTGAGATAGATACTAAATACCACTGAATTGTTCACTTTTCAAATAGTTAATTTTCTAACGTAAATTTCACTTCGGTTTAAAAATATAGAGAGAGATGAGTAAGGGATATCTGTTACAGCATTGTATGACCTCGGACAACATACATGTTTACCAATTGGAGATTAAGTGAGTAAATAATGGTACATCAAAGCAGTATGGTACTATGTCATAGTTAATAAGAATGAAGTACGTTTATATATACTCATATGGAAAGTTGTATGCAACATATTATTAAGTTAAAAATAAGTTGGAGAACAATTATCTTTTAAGGGTAGGTGTTGCAGGAGTTTTAACTTTCTTTAGTAATGTACTGCTTGAATTTTTGACAAATACGGACTTTTATAATTAGAAATAAATGGTAGGGAAAGAAAAGGGAATAAATTCTGGTTTCAGAACTGAATTCCTTTTGTCTTATTTAATGCCTGAAGGATAAGTGACTTTCAGGTCTCCCAGCAGGGTGATGATAGCACAAGTACTGAACATTCAACATGTGTTTCCTGAAGTCTTCTTGTTTATAACACATTCATCTGGTTTGCTCCAAATTCTACCCAATAATCTGCATATGCAGATTCCATAATATTTCTTTGGTCTTAGAGTAAGAAAAGTCGAAAGTTAACAGGCAGCTAAGTTCTGCCTAACACAGCGCCTTGTACAACATATACCTTGGTTGAATTCAGTTCTGTTCTCCCGAAGAGCGTCTCTTCTAAACCCAAGTAAGTCTGAGTCTTAGTGTTCTGTATATGATGCCACTAGGAACAAAACAGTTTTTCAGAGGAGAGTGAACCTGTGCTCCCTCTCCCTCGTGCCCACAGTACTTATTTCAGATCATGTTGCCTGGACTGCCTTCTCTTGCTGTTATGATCTTTGTAATATGGCCTTTCCCAATTGGATTATAGTTCAGCTCCTTAAAGGCTGAGACTGTTCTACTTGTAAAGAACAGAGAGGGGTATTCTTAAAAGTGTCCCATTACAGGAAGGAGTGAGTAGGTAAACAGAGATTTGCCATTCATTGAGGTTCTACCCTTTATCTTCCAGAACGGTTCAGGCTCTGCAGACGGCATCCCACCTGTCCCAGCAGGCTGACTTGAGGAGCATCGTGGAGGAGATTGAGGTGTGAATTTATTTTGCCAAATGAATTTCCCAGCTCCTGTCTTTGAAACCCTTTAGAAGAGTCTTGCAGATAGACATGTATGGCTTATTTTGGCCAGTTACATTTCTTTTCATATCCATGGCACACTTATGTTCTTTGTATCAGAGCAGTATGTCCTAGGGAATATTTGTTCAGGTAGGATAGTTAACGCCATCAGTAAGGCAACAAACTACTTTTGCAGCCTTTTTATAAATTTTTTTTTGGTGTGTCTTTATTTTACTTTGAGAGACAGAGAGAGAGTGAGCAGGGGAGGGGCAGAGAGAGAGGGAGACACAGAATCTGAAGCAGGCTCCAGGCTCTGAGCTGTCAGCACAGAGTCCGACACGGGGCTCAAACCCACAGACTGTGAGATCATGACCTGAGCTGAAGTCGGACACTCAACCGACTGAGCCACTCAGGCACCCCAAGATATTTTTAATGCTACTTATTACTTTGTAATCTCAGGCAAATTATTTAATGTCTGAGCCTCGATTCCTTATATGAGGTTGTAGGAACAAGTGAGGCTCTCAAGTATCTAGTACATAATAAGTGCTCAGCAAGTGGTCACTGGTTTTTTTTTTTTATTACTCCATCCTTTTCTTTACCTAGGACCTCCTGCTGCTCAGAGCCTACTCTCACTGACTACATATGTAGTCAGTGATGACAGGCAGTCCACACAGTGTCATCCCTGGGTGCCCCACCGGCACGTTAGCTGCCTCTTCATGTTGCCCCGAAGAGGAGTATGTCTCTCTTCATCCTTTAGAGCATTGAATAAGAAAGAGAGATGCTCTGCTCTGTAGGTTGTATCCAAATGGATGGCCGTGAAGTCCATCTGTGTCACGATGCTTCCTGGGTGCACCGAGGCCTGGCCCACTTGCCCTCTGCCCAGAGCAGGGCATGGGCTTGAGTACAGGGTTAAGGAAAGGAGCACTCCCAGAGCTGCAGCAGATACTGTTCTCTTCAGATGACTGTGTGATATTCTTTACTCTCTCTCTGCCCAAGCATCTTAATTGAGAAAGTGCTAAGTGTCAGAGATCTTCTCCAGAGTGTGATTTCTCAAAACTGTCTGCACAGGGTGACAGTGGTTTGTGCATCTTGTTTCTGTTATCATTTGACTTCCAACATGCATCCATTTTGTTGTGACAGGATCTTGTTGCTCGCCTGGACGAACTGGGAGGTGTATATCTACAGTTTGAAGAGGGACTGGAAACGACAGCATTATTCGTGGCTGCCACTTACAAGCTCATGGACCATGTGGGGACTGAGCCATCCATTAAGGAGGTACCTGATCATTCTCAAGCGTGAAAGCCAAAGGGGTTGTTGACTTCATCTGCTAAGAACAGCTTTTTTCAGAGGGGGCTGTTCAGTTCGCCTTGGGGCATAGTCACTCAGTGTCTTGGGTTAGGCGATGAAAATGAGAAACAGAAAGATGTAATGCCTGTCCTCCAGAAACTGGTTGTCAGTGGGACAGACATGTAAACAAATGGTCACACTTGCGTTATTTTTTTATAGGTTTTTTTTTTTTCTTACAACACTTTACAGTTTCTAAAGCATTTTTATGTGTGGCTCATTTGATTGCCAGAGGAAATCTGTGAGGAGTATGCTCAGTCAGACTTGGTCCCTCTGTAGAGTGGCAACATGACATGTGTGAGGACACACAGATGACAGGTGGGAGAGACGCCCCTAAATCAGGTCTCCCCACGTAAAGACTCTCTCCTTCCCATGTTTTATGAAACAGATCTCCAGCCTTCTTGTTCATGTACTTCACAACTGCCTCTTCTCCCTCCCACCTCAGCCTCAGCAATGGCTAAATCTTAGCTGGTCTTTGCCGATTGACATAGTTTTCTGAGAGGCATGTGTGCCTACAGACATCTAACAAGAATTAATTCTTTTTTCTTTGTTTTTTTTCTTCAAGAGGAGCTTGTTAACCTGCAAGAACCTTTGGTGGGAATGTGTCTGGGAAGTGGTTTTGAGTTGGACCCTCCTTTGTACCTTGTTTGTGAGCTACAGGATTTAAAATATAAGCTGCTGTTGTTTTCATTTTAGGAGGAGAGGTCTGGGTTCCAAGTTAGAACTTTTCATGTCTTTTATGCATTTTGAGTTCTGTGCTGAGTTTCTTCAAGTAAATAGTAAATACATATCTGCGTTGGGTAATTTTAATTAATTTTATATTTTCCCTGGAGGATATGACTTAATAAATTATTCATGAGTTAGCATTCTTCTGTTGTCTTTTGTTTCTCCTCTAAGTGTAGAAGGTCTAGAGATCCCATACGCTCTTAATTTCTATGATGGGTGAAAGTGCAGGAATGTGGGTCTTATATAAGATACAAATCATTAAGGAACTCTCCTATACACAGCACAGTAGATGAATTGGCAATATTCTACATACACAACTTAAACTTTTTCTTGCTTTATTCCGAAGCTTCTATTCACCAGGTATTTGGTTGGAGTAATTTTGCTGTCACTGCTTTTGACATAACCATTCTGGTGAACAGTCCCCCATTTTAACATGTCAACAGCCTAGTGATGGAAAAATGTAATTGGTACAATTAAAGAAAATTATTTCATGTCGACTGTGAATAACACTGTCGGGAACAAGGGAGCTCTTTTGTTAGATTGTAGATTTTAAAAAACAAAACTGATTGAAGTGGAAAATGTTTCCTCTTAAGCACACAACCTCCAGAATTTTAATAATGCCTTTTAGGTTCCACTTTTTTAAAAAACTGCTTTTTGCTTTTCTCCTCTAAACAGCCCATTAGTTCTTAATGGGAAGTTATTTTAGTTTCTTCCGAATGCACATGTTGGTTATAAGGGTTGGTCTTATGAATTCAAACTTAGCCCCAAACTTAGCCCCAGCATACCACTCAGGGGGGAAGGGAGGGAAGTTGGCTTAGCTGGAAGGGTGAGAAGAATCAGGAAAGAACTTATTTTATTCTGGAAGGACTTTAGGGACAAATAGACTTCCATGTTAATGTGGGTCTTTTTTTTTTCTGCCCTATTACAATTATAGGACTTACTTAACCTTTAGCCTCAGTTTCCTCATTTGGAAAACATTGATAATATCGATCTTTTCAGGGATTTTATCAAGATTTGACTTCATGCATGTCAAGCACCTGTTACAGTGCGTGGCACATATGGTAACCTAAAACATAAGGTTACTGTTGTATGTATTTTGTGATAGACTTTAACATCTCAGTGGTTACCTTGCATTTGTACAGTAAGCATTCAATAAAGTGTTGAAAAATAAATGTGTGAATTCACTTTGAACCAGAAGATGGAAAAAAACCAACCAAATCGAGGTTTTAATCTTAAATGCAGAACTTTTGCTTTTCACCCTCTCGGATTGGTTTGGCTTAATGGCTAAAAAATCCTCCTTGTGAACACCTAGAAGCAGATAGGGAATGACGTCAGCTAGTGGGGAGCAAGGGGTAGCTCTCCCACCTTCCTGCCAGAGGAGAATCTCAAGCTGCATTTCCCTTTTCTTTCAGGATCAGGTCGTCCAACTAATGAATGCAGTCTTCAGCAAGAAGAACTTTGAGTCACTTTCAGAAGCCTTCAGTGTAGCCTCTGCTGCCGCTGCGCTCTCTCAAAATCGCTACCACGTGCCAGTTGTGGTTGTGCCCGAGGGCTCTCCTTCCGACACTCACGAGCAAGCTATCCTTCGGGTATGGCTTCCCTGTCCAAACTGTGCCACTCTGCTGGCTGTTTTGGGTGTAAGGCTTTCAGAAACCTAAGGACTGGTAGAAACCTGGTTGTAACCTCCCCCCTCCAAAGACACACCCATTAAATGTAGAGCAAGGCTCATTTCCCTTAGCCTGGAATTGGGGACATGACCCCTGGGTGAACTAGTCACAGAACCCTTCAGATCTTTTTTTTTTTTTTTTTTTCCTCCTGGAGGATTTTGAACAGTAAGGCTTCTAAGAAGTTAAATGCAATAAAATTGCATTTTGGGGTTTGTAACACCAGATGTATAGAGAAAGCTTACTTCTAAAAGGCATTTTCCAGTACCAGAACTTTCTAAATATGTTATTTAAAGACCACTTTTTAAATTTCCCAGTAGTTCTGGTGCTTGCAGTTGTTAACACCAGGTCTCTTCCTCCTGCTGCTGACAGTATGTCTTTCTGCGTCTTCATAGCCCAGCCCTCCCTCTCACTCAGCAGCAAGCACAGACCGCTCATGCTGACTCTCTGAACCTTTATGCTGCTTTACTCTGAGTAAATGTACAGACCTTGAATATGCATAGAGTTTTCATCTCAAATGGGGCATCTGTTTCTGTTGTTTGGAAATCCATGGTAAGCTAAGATCTTCATAAGAAATTAGCATTTTATTTATGCCTAAACATGGGGGTCCCACACAGGAACCCTCAGTTCTACTCTGGTGGCCTCTCCAGATGCTCTCCTCAGGGAGTGCCCAGTCCTTCAAAACTGCCTCTCCTCTCCCTGCTTACACTCACGCCTCCTTAGCAAAGGCTGGGGTGAGAAATAACCTGATTAACATAGTTCACCACGCATCATGAAGGAGTGGCTAAGAGAGCAAAGTAATGTTGGCTTTGTAGCTAGATAAGCTTGGGGTTGAGTCCTAGACCAACCACTTATCTGGCCTCAGTTTCTTCATCTGTAAAGTAGAGACTGTGCCGTTTATCTCAGATGCTTGATAAAGGGGGATGTATGTAAAGGGCCTATTCTCAGCTGAAGAATGAGATTATTGGACAAGGTCATCTTTAATACCCTCCCTACCTCTAACATTCTATAATCTATCCCATTACCAATCTCCTTGTCTTTTCTGTGTCTGATTTCTGATAGACTGTAGACCAAAGTCAGTGAAGATGTCCTGAAGTGAGGTGTTTGTTCCCCTGCAGAGCTGGCTCCCTGTGAATAAAGTACCCCAGAAACAAAATTTTATACTCCTTCAGCCTTTGTTGCTACAGATAATTTTAAAATTTATTTCTAGTTGCAGGTCACCAATGTTCTGTCCCAGCCTCTGACTCAGGCCACTGTTAAACTAGAACATGCTAAATCTGTTGCTTCCAGAGCCACTGTCCTCCAGAAGACTTCTTTTACCCCTGTAGGGTAAGTCCTGATCTTATTTTTGCAGGGCAGCAGTAGATTTGTTTTGTCTGTAGCCAGTATAACTCAAATTAATATGAATATTACAAAATGTCCCCATGGTTACGTAAATTTGACTTACTGATATAAAAATCCAGCCTCATAGAAGAAAAGGATTTTTAAAACTAAAAGAGGGGTGCCTGGCGGGCTTAGTCGGTAGAGCATGAGAATCTTGATCTTGGGGTTGTGAGTTCAAGCTCCACGTTTGGTGTAGACGTTACTAAAAAAAGTAAATAAACTTAAAAAAAAATTCAAGAATTGTGGTTTAGTTTTATTGTTTCCTTCCCTATCTATTTCTAGTTGTCTCTGTCTTGTCATTGTGATGTAAGTACCTGGTTTTAAATGTAATATTGTTTTGTTCTGATGTATGAGTGATACATTTTTATTGTAGGAAAACTATGAAAAACACAAAAAATAAAATATAAATCACCCATAATTCTACCATCTAGAGATAATTACTGTTCACATTTTGTCTTTTTTGGTCAGCTTTTTTTCTATGCAAATAAATAAGTATATACGTATATATTTTTTTTAAATTTAGTTTTGAGAGAGCATAAGTGGGGAACAGGCAGAGAGAAGGGGACAAGGAATCAAAAGCAGGCTCTGTGCTGACAGCAGTGAGCCCCGCATGGGTCTCAAACTCATGAGCTGTGAGATTATGACCTGCACCAAAGTCAGATGCTCAACTGACTGAGCCACCCAAGTGCCCCGCAAATAAATATATCTTTAATTGAATTAGGATTATGTTTTGTCTATAACAATATGTCATGAACATTTCCCCTATAGGATTAAACATTCTTGTTCAGTCTTATTTGTAATGGCTGTATATTAGGTAAATTTTAAAAGAATTAAGGATCAATTTTTCTATGAGACTTTGTTAAGTGTTAAATAAGTAAGCTAATGAGAGTGGGAACTCTGAGTTTTAGAAAGAATATGCATTTCTTTTTTTCTTTTAAAGTACGCTCTAGGCCCAACGTGGGGCTCTAACTTCCAGTCCTGAGATCGAGTCATATGCTCTACAAACTGAGCCAGCCAGGTGACCTGAGAATATGCATTTCTTAGACCGTGATAAAGATACACAGGCAATATGTGAAAATAAAAAGCAAAATTTTTTTAGGAACGGTGAGTGCAATGATAAAAGAAAGACGTTGGGGATTTTGCCATGTAATTAGAGTTAGGAATTCTCTACCTTTCCCTATAAGAAAGAATTCTCTATTCTTTCTACCTATAAAAGAATAACTTTAAAAGAAAAGTTATTGATATTTTTATAAAAGTAAGATATGCCATTTTTAGGAAATTTACAAAACATAGGAAAGTAGAAATAATACATAAAATTGCCTATGATATACTGTTGTACACCCAGCTTTTTTAACATTTCTACTCTCCTTTTTTTAAAACATAGTAGGCTCATACTGTAGACTGTTTTGCATTTAATTGTGGAAGTCTATCCGAGGGAGGTGAGGTTTTAGGAGCTGAGAGGAGGAAACAAAGGAAAAAAGACTTCAGAGTCTTGACAGAAGAGGTCATTTTATTTTATTTATTTATTACTTATTTTTTATTTGAGAGAGAGAGAGAGAGAAGAGAGTGCAGGCAAGGAAGAGGGACAGCAGGAGAGAGAGATTCTTAAGCAGCTTCCACACTCAGCCTAGAGCCCAATGTGGGGCTTAATCCCACCACTCTGGGATCATGGCCTGAGCCGAAATCAAGAGTCAGATGCTCAACCAACTGAGCCACCCAGGCACCCCTCGAAAGAGGAGGTCATTTTAGATTGGTCTCAAGTTTCCCCCACACCATATTCCGTGATTGAGCAGGAGGTTGCCCAACTGGGGTGGGAAGCTGAAAGGTGTAGAAGTGGTGTGGCCCTGGACTGTCTCAAGGAGGGTGGCGTGTGGCCCATTTGGTCCATTCATGGCTTTGCTATGTGAGTTCTTGCTAACCCTGCTGTCATTTTTAACAGGGATGTTTTTGAACTAAACTTCATGAATGTCAAATTTTCCAGTGGTTATTATGACTTCTCTGTCAAAGTTGAAGGTGACAACCGTTATATTGCAAATAGTGTGGAGGTGAGTGCTTTTCTTGTCCTCCCCATTAAATATAATAACATGACCAAGTGGGCACACAGCATTAATCGTCTGGAATATTGACTTCACTTTACAACCAAGTTAATGTCAATGTGTTAAGAGAAGGGTAGGTTTAAACTATGCTGTTTGACAGACTTCTCCAAGATCTTGATCATAGTGGGTTTTATTTATAAATGACTCATTTTCTATTATAATTTAGTGTTAACTATCTTACATAAAATTTAGGAAATAGAAAAAAGAAAAATTACACATAATGTCACTGAGACATAAATATTCTTGTGATGTTTTGTATGGTAGGTCTTGATAGGTTTAGAAAAGTGCTTGATGCTAAATTAGGTGACAAAAAACATCAAGTGACGACATACTGTAGCGAGGCTATCTGGGTAAAGTACAAAAGAAAATCAGTAAGTTTCATAATGAATTGTGTTTCAGATGTTTAGCTGACTCTAGTTGTGTTGAAGATCCAAAGCAGTTTTAAGGATGGAAAACTATGCCTATTTATCTGATGCCTGGGGAAGGAGGTACCTCACATTAGCAGTTTTCCCAGCTAATTCAAGTATACCCCTGCAGGCACTGTGGCTTTCATTTCAACTTTTTTCATAGAAGTTTATTAAGATGAATTATACATTTTCCTACTTTTTTAAAATACATTTTAAAAATGTTTATTTATTTTTGAGAGAGAGAGAGAGAGAGAGAGAGAGAGCACGTGCACAAGTGGGGGTGGGACAGAGAGATAGAGGGAGACACAGAATCCAAAGTTCCAGGCTCCAAGCTGTCAGCACAGAGCCTGATTCAGGGCTTGAACCACAAGATCATGACATGAGCTGAAGTTGGATGCCCTTATGTTTTCCTACTTTCTTAAACTGTGGGATATGGTTTAACCTTTTCTTATTCTGAATTAGAATCATCTGTACAAACCGTTTATTGAAGGCCTTTGACATGAGAAGCATAGTTCTGTGTGCTTTTGCTTACTAAAGTCTTCTAACAGCCCTAAGGCATGGGTGGAGCCATCTTCATTTCACAGATGTGGCTCAAAATGGTAGAGTAACTTGTCCAAGGTCATCTAGCCTGTGCTTCGGTGGATTCCCAGCACAATTCCCTGCACAATAGCCGTTTGGTTAGTGTGCTCTGGTGAATATGAAGCTAGCATAGAGGCTGCAGAGCCGTGT
The DNA here is from genome assembly GCA_028646485.1 of Cryptoprocta ferox. Taxonomy (NCBI): domain Eukaryota; kingdom Metazoa; phylum Chordata; class Mammalia; order Carnivora; family Eupleridae; genus Cryptoprocta; species Cryptoprocta ferox. The sequence continues at coordinate 20,987,971 of CM053576.1, read as the reverse complement.
GCCGCTCCGGCAGCTGGCCTCTTTCTGATATTACTTTCTCCTTTCAGCTGTCATTTCTCAGTGTTTTTGCCACTGTGTCTTTGCTGCATCTACGTGATTACATTGTCATTTATTCTGCTGGGTGAGGGGAACTTGGAGTGGCCCTGTGCCTTTCTTGAATAATTAAAAAATGAAATATTTGTGATAACTCTTTTCTTCACTATTCAATTGTCATTTCCCACTCAGTTTTCTTCTTTTTTTTTTAAATTTATTTCTATTTTTTTAAGTAAACCCTATGCCCGACATGGGGCTTGAACTCATGACCCCAAGATCAAGAGTCAGATGCTCCACTGACTAAGCCAGCCAGGCACTCCTCACTTTCCTTTTCTTTCTTTCTTTCTTTTTCTTTCTTTCTTTCTTTCTTTCTTTCTTTCTTTCTTTCTTTCTCTTTCTTTTTTCTTTTCTTTTCTTTTCTTTTCTTTTTTCTTTCTTTCCTTTCTTCCTTCCTTCCTTCTTTTCTTTTTTTTCTTTTCTTTCCCTTTCTTTCTTTTTCTTTCCTTCCTTCCTTCCTTCTTTCCTTCCTTCCTTCCTTCCTTTTCTTTTCTTTCCCTTTCTCTTTCTTTCTTTCTTTCTTTCTACTGTTTATTTATATTTGAGAAAGAGAAAGAGACAGTGTGTGAGCAGGGGAGGGGCAGAGAGAGAGAGAGAAACGGAGACAGAATATGAAGCAGGCTCCAGGTTCTGAGTTGTCAGCACAGGGCCTGACATGGGCTGTGAGATCATAACCTGAGCCGAAGTCGGAAGCTCAACCGACTGAGCCACCCAGGCGCCCCTCACTTTTCTTTTTTTAATTATACTTTTTCATTTTTTTCATTTTTAGATAATTTCAAACTTACGTTGCAAAAATGGTATGAAGAATAGCCATATAAAGTATAAAGTTTTTAGGTTTTAAGGATGGAAAACTATGCCTCATTTATCTGATGCTTTGTGGCAATGGACTTACCCAAGTATAATAGTATAAAGAATGCCCTTTACCCAGCTTCTCCAAATGTTAACATCTTATATAACTGTAATATAATTATCAGTAATTACTATCCAGATAATAATCAGGAAATTAACACTGATACAGTGCTATAAACTATAATCTGTAGGCTGTAATTCAAACTCCACTAGTTATCCTACTAATGTCCCTCTTCTGAGCCAGGATTCCACCTAGGGTCACATGTCCCTTTAGCTGTCTCTAATTTAGGATAGTTTCTTTTATGATCTTGACACTCTTGAAGAGTACTCTTCCAATTAGTTTGTAGAATGTCCCTCACTTTGGGTTTGTCTGAGTTTCCTCAAAATTAAATTTATTTTTTGCAAGAATACTCCAAAAGTGAAGCGCTGTCCCTCTCAGTGCATCTTCTGAGCGGGTATATGGTATTGATATGTCTCACTGGTGGTGATGTTAACCTGATCACTTAGTTTAAGTGGTGTCTGCTAGGGGCGCCTGGGTGGCTGAGTTGGTTGAGCGTCCGGCTTCGGCTCGGGTCATGATCTCGCGGTTCTTGGGTTTGAGCCCCGCGTCGAGCTCTGTGCTGACAGCTAGCTCAGAGCCTGGAGCCTGTCTTCAGATTCTGTGTCTCCCTCTCTCTCTGACACTCCCCTGCTCACGCTGTCTCTCTGTCTGTCTCTCTCTCTCTCCAAAATAAATTTAAAAAATTTTAAAAAAATTTTAAGTGGTGTCTGCTAGGTGTCTTTACTGTAAAGTTACTGTTTTTCTGCTTTGTAATTGAGTCTGCAAATATCCTGATGATCTTGCCTGCAACCATTATTAATGTGTTGTCTGCCCCAAGGTGATTTTCTCTTTGTTTGACTCTTTCTACATTTATTAATTAGAATTCTACTGTAAGAAAAAGCTGTCCCTCTCCTGACTCTGTCTTCATTTATTTATTCAATTATTTATAACACTTTGGGCTCACGGATATTTATTTTACTCTGTAGGTTATGATCCTTTACGATCATCATTTATTTTGTTGCTCACATTATCCCAGATTTGACCTTTAAAAAGCTCCTCAAGTTGGCTCCTATGACACTCACTTTTTTTAAATGAAAGAACAAGGCAGCTAGAAAGTTTGACCTTTTCAAAAGTGGGACATTACTTAACATAGGTAGATTAAATACTTATATTTAAAGTTTGTCAGAAAGGAGGTTACTTTTTGGAACTCGCATCTCTGCCTTTTTTCTACCTCATGTTTGACCTTTTTGGGCATAAGACATCTGGTCCTCGTCCATTCACTAACACAAAATCTGGACAGAAGCTATTGTAGGGTGCACCTTGAACCTTTACAATCTACTTTCTTTGAATTTTAGCTCCCCTCATTAAGGGTCCTTATTTGCAACTGAACATTTTAAAAGGCAGACTTGTCTTTCTTTCCATCTTTTTTTTTTTCTCTGAAACCTCTTCTTCCTTCTACCTTTATAGTCTTAATAGCAACATATCCGGCTTAAGTGCCATACCCATGTGACACAGTCATTCTTAACCTCTTCCTTTCTTTCTGCTAGTGACTTGCAGTCAGTCACCAAGTCCTGTTGGTTCCACCTTTGAATGTCTTCTGCATGAGTTCTTTGTTCTCTAGTCCCTGTGTTCTCAATTAGGTAGAGCCCTATATTGTCTATCTAGACTGGTAAGGGAGTTTCTCACTACATCTGACCCTTGAACAAACGAGGGTTTGAACTGCGTGGGTCTACTCACATGTGGATTTTTTTTTTTTTGACAAATACAGTACAGTACTATAAATGTATTTTCTCTTTCTTAAGGTTTTCTTAATAACATTTTCTTGATTTTTAGCTTTACTGTAAGAATACGGTATACAATATTTGTAATATACAAAATAAGTGTTTATCGACTGTGTTATCAGTAAGGGTTCTGGTCAACAACAGGCTATTAGTACTTAAGGTTTGGGGCAGTCCAGAGTTCTAGATGGATCTTCATCTGCACTGAGTGGGAGTCAGTGCTCCTCACCCCTCGTTGTTCAAGTGTCAGCTGTAGTTCCATTGTCTTCAATTTCTGCCCCTTCCATTTAATTTTCGCTAAGTGCCACTAGAATGATAAAATCACATTGTTCTTTGGTTCCCCATTGCCTGTGAGTGAGGTCTAGACTCCTGAGAATGGCTTCGAAGGTCCTCACAAGGCATGTGCACATGCTTCAGTGTGGGTGTGCCCCGATCCCCTCAGTGCTAGCTGCTCTCGACTGCATACTGCTCCTCAGATATACTTTACATGCACGTGTCTTTGGGTTTCAACACCTGCTTCCTCCATAAGAAACGCTCTTCCCCTCCCCTGTTCATATGCTGAACTACTCTTCCTGTGGGGTCTAGTTCAAATGTTACTCCTTCATCTGTGCTGCCACAGAACTTTATTTTATTTTCTAGTATGGACTACTTCAAATACACAGAAAAGAACAGAAAATAATTTAGTGAATTCTCATGTACCTACCAGCCACTCCTCTCCTTCAAACCCTAACATTTTGCTATATTTGCTCCAGCCCCCTCTCCTTTTGTTTTGGTAAGAAACTTCCATATTTCTGCTACACATGTACACATTTTTAAATAATATAATGCATTGATTTGCGTCTTCTCAAAATTTATACATTATGTTGTACGCATCCTTTCGCAATGCACTTGTTCTCATTCAATATTATATGATCATTAGCTGCACATATGCCTGTAGAACTAGAGCTATATGCATAACTATGGGTAATTGTCACGTAATTGTCTTACTTTTATGAATGAATCGGATTTTATTAATGCATTTTCCTGTTGTTGGACATTTAGATTTTCACTATTACAAACTGCTACTATAAACATCTTAGTATATGTTTCCTTGTGCACATTTTGTTTGTTTATCTAGGATGAAGTTGTGGGGTCATAGAGTGTGCTTATCTTCCAGCTTTATTAGGTATTGCCAAATTGCTCTTTTCTTCATATTCTTACCAATATTGGGTATTATGAATTTTTGATAATCTGATGGATATGAAATGGTGTCTTGTGTGTTGTTGTTTTTTAGAGTTTTATTTATTTTTTTAGTAATCCCTCTACCCATCGTGGGGCTTGAACTCATGACCCTGAGATCAAGAGTCAGATGCCCTTGTAACTGAGCCAGCGGGGTGCCCCAAAATGGTTTCTTGCTTTAATGTTTTTCCTTGGTTACTAGTGAGATTGAGCATTTTTTTCTTATGTTTATTGGCCTTTTAGTTTCCTTCTTCTGTGAATTGTTGTCTCTTTTGTCTGTTTTTCTTTGGTTTGTTACTCTTTTTATTATTGAATTTTAGGAGTTATTTATATTCTGGAAATTAAGCTTTACTGATAAGCCTCAGATGGCTCCCCGCAGTGTTGTCTTTATGGCATCTTTTAATGCACAGAAGTTATTTTCAATGGAACCTAATTTGAAAGTCGTTTTGCTTAGGTTGTTTGTGCTTTTTGTGTCTTTAAAGGTCAAAAAGATAATCTCCAATATTTTCTTCTAATAGTTTTTAAGTTTTTTACCCCTTATATTTAGGACTTCAATCTACTTAAAGTTTATTTTTGTTGCCCTAGTATTTTATATCCTATCTGTAAGTGTCCTTATTGTATTGTATTACCATTGTTTGCTTATATGTGTTGCTTTTTCATTGGGCTGAGAACTCCCTGTGAGTGGAAAACAAATCTTATTTTTTGAGTGCATATTCTCCATCTCAGACCATTTGAGAAGAAAAGGATAGAGTGGTATAAAAATGTTTCCCTATATTCGTGGCCCCTTAAAACTATGGTGATTCATCTTCAAAGGGTTAGCTTTTTATTCTGCACAAAGTAGCTTGGCTTTTTTTTTTTTTTGGTGACAGCTTTATTAAGGATATAATTCACATATCCAATAGTTATTTGTAATTCAGTGTTTTTAGTATATTTACAGAGTTGTGCAACCATCACCACTATCAAATTCCAGAACACTTTTGTCACCCCAGAAAGTAGTCCTGCATCTATAATAGATATTTCTTATTCTATGGGAATAATTCCTCCTTCTAGTCCTGACAGCTACTACTTTGGTCTCCATGGTTTACTTATTTGGGACATTTCATATAAATGGAATCATACAATATATAGCCATTTGTGTCTGGCCCTTTTAATTAGTATATTTTTCAGGTTAATTCATGTTGTAGCATATACGAGTACTTTATTCCTTTTATGGCTGAGTAATATTCCATTGTATGGATATTTGTGGATATACCACATTTTGTTTATCAGTTCAACAGTTGAAGGACGTTTGTGGAGCTTTTCCACTTTTTTGGCTATTTTAAATAATGTGGCTATAAACATTCACGTCCACATTTTTGTTTGAACATCTGTTTTCAGTTTTTTGTGGTATATGCCTAGGAATGGAATGCTAGGTCATATGATAAACTCTATCTTTAACTTTTTGAGGAACTGACAAACTTTTTCAAAGAAGCTGCACCATTTTACATTTCCACTAGTAATGTATAAGGATTCCAGTTTCTCTGCATCCTAACCAACACTTGTTATTATCTATCTTTTCATTCTGGCATTCCCAAGTGGGTATGAAGTAGTATTTCACTGAGATTTTGATTTGCATTTCCCTGATGGTTAATGATATTGAGCATACTTTTCATGTGCTTATTGGCCCTTTGTATATCTTCTTTAGAGAAATGTCTGTACAGACGATCCTTTGCCCAGTAAAGTTTTTTTTTTATCTTTTTATTTCTTCCTTCCCAATCTGTATACTTCTTATTTCCTTTTCTTGATACATTATTTGTTTTTTTTAATATTCTTGAGGTGTTTTACATATTTTTTTATTTTGAGAGAGGGAGGGGGACCCCGTGCATGTGCATCCCCGCAGGAGAGCAGGGGATCGGCAGAGAGAATCACAAGCAGCCCCACACTGTCAGCACAGAGCCCCACGCAGGGCTCAGTCTCACGAACCGTGAGATCATGACTTGAGCCAGAATTAAGAGTCAGACGCTTAACCGACTGAGCCACCCAGGCGCCTGTATATTCTTGAGTTTTAAGAGTTCTTTATATACTGTGGATACAAGTCCCTTGTCAAATACATGATTTGCAAATATTTTCTCACAGTCTGTAGGTTGTCTTTTCCCTTTTTGATGTTGGACTTTTTAAATTTATTTTTTTAATTTACATCCAAGTTAGTTAGCATATAATGCAACAGTGATTTCAGGAGTAGATTCCTTAATGCCCTTTACCCATTTAGCCCATCCCCCACTCCTGTTGATGTTGGATTTTGAAGCACAAATGGTTTCAATTTTGATGAGGTTCAGTTTCTTTATTTTTCTTTCATTGCTTCTGCTTTGTCATATCTAAGAAACCATTGCCTAATCCAAGGTTATGAAGATTACTTCTCTTATAGCTTTAACTCTAACATTTAGATGTCTGATTAATTTTTAGTTTTTGTATATAGTGTGAGGTAGGGGTCCAACTTCCTTCTTTTGCCTGTGGAAATCCCAGCACCATTTGTTGAAGACCATTCTTTCCCTGTTGAATTGTGTTAACATATTTTGCATCTTGCCATCAAGAATCCGCTGAGCATAAAAGCAAGGGTTAATATCTAGGCTTGCAGTCATATTCCGTTAATCAGTATTTTTATTCTTAGACCAATGGTATGCTGTCTTGGTTACTATAATAGCTTGGCTTTTTGTAATATCAAATCTGGCGTTTGTCCAAGTGTTTCTGTGATTGTTGGAAAAATTATTTAGGTGCAAAATAGCAGAAACGGCTAATAGCTGTTACTCATGCAATGATAATAAGCCCCAGCTGAGGCCATTGTTGTCCTTTTCCTTCCTGGTGATGGAGTAAGCATTACAAAATCTCTCCTTCATTATGTTAGAGCTTTATGCATGGGTGCGTGTGCGTGTGTGTGTGCACGTGTTCTGACCTCTGTCACATATGCAACTTTACTTTGTAATTTCAGTAATAGTCACACTTAGAGCCTCAGAGTGGGTCAGCAGGTCCTGTTTCCTCTCCTTAGAGATGCTTGACATTGGTCAGAGTGCATTAACGGTGGTTTGGTGTGGAAGGCCTATAATAGCACCCATTGACATTGGACTTGCTGTCAGGGGAAACATGGGTTTTAGAAGCTGTCATTAGCATTAATTGCCCCTAATGCACCATCATTTTTGACATAATGTGCTAAACAAGGGGGCTATTACTCTCAGCAGAAAGACTACATTTCCTGGCGTTAAAACATTTTTTGAGGTGTATGTCGCATTCAGTACAGGCAAAGAAAGGACTAGCATGATTCATTATAAAGCAGGCTTTGCTGCATTTTAAAGTGGCTAAACAAGTCCCTTTCCTATTATAAAAACTAATCCTGAAGTATTAGTTTGAAGGAAGAAGCAGCTCAGGGATCCTACTTAATTCTTTACAACATGGCTTTGAAAAAAAGTTACGATAATTTTTATTTCTCAATTTGTTTTAAAAGAGTAGTATAAAAATGCTTTTCTTTTCAGTGTTTCCAGAGACTCATTTATATTAAGATTTTAGGAGCAGAAAGAACTTGTTTTAAACTGTTCCCTTTTCAAGAACAGCCCTACAGTGTTTCTCTGCAACAAAGAAATCTTTAACTTAGGGAGCCTTTTAGAATTAGGGCTGAGAGCAAACCCAAAATGACTTGAGTTCACTGCAATCTGCCCTTTTGTCATCCATGTGTCCATATTGTCTGGGAATGCTTATGATGTCTTTAGAACAAACACACAGTTGAATCTTGATTAGCAGGCTTTAGTGACCATGTTATTGTTGAAAGTTTATAATCAGGATTCTAAGTAAAAGTTGATGACTTTTCTATCACTATAATTAGGATACATTGAGGAGCCTTACATAAACCTTTAAACATCTGTCTCTATGTATCCATCTGCTGAAAGGAAGAATGGTTATTTTTTTTAAGTTTATGTATTTATTTTGAGAGAGAGGAAGAGAGAGCATGCGAGCGGGGAGGGGCAGAGAGAGAGGGAAACGGAGAGAATCCCAAGCGTGCTCCACACTGTTGGCATGGAGCCGTATGTGGGGCTTGAACTCACTAATCATGAGATCATGACCTGAGCCGAAAGCAAGAGTCAGGTGTGTAACTGACTGAGCCTCCCAGCCACCCCGGAATAATGATTATTTTTAACATCATATTTATTGGGTGGTGCTTTTCAATACAAAATGTTTATAAAGAAGAAAGTATATGGCACACAGTCTCATTGCTCAGATAATCTCTATTTTTTTTTTCAAAAAAAGGAGTAAAATATGCATGTAGTTTAAAAAAATTCCAAGTGCAAAAAGATATACAATGAAATATAAGAGCCTTCTCTCGTCCCTTCCATCCAGTTCCTCTCCTCAGAGGAGTCCATTTCTAACAGTTAACTATTGTACATTTTAAGAAAAAAGATACATAGATTAATGAATGTATGTGTATCCTTCCTTCTTTACATAAAAGGGATTATTCTATAGACAGCTATATTCTTTATTCTTGTTATAAAGTAGAGGCTCCCAGCTTTCCCCTCAGGAGTCTTCAACTTCATGGCCTCCCCCAACCCTCCACCACTCCTTCACCCAGTTGCCTACACTCCATGCCAGTGATGTTAAATATAATGCTGTCAGTGGATGTATCAAAAGTAGGCAATAAATATTTCTATATCTGTCTATAGAAATCTACCTTGTCCTTTGTAATTGTTCCATGGTAACTCATAGTGTACATGTACCATGATGGTCATGTAACTATCTCCTGTTTATGGAAATTTAGGTGGGACTATGATTTTAAGGTCACATGTGCAAATTAAATGGGTGATTCCCTTGAGGGAATGAGTCACAGAAGTAAAGAAGGAATTATCTGGTTAATGTTGATGAAGGTTGCAGAGTGGTTAACTATGAAGGCGGATTGTGTTTATAATGTGGAATATTGCTAAACTCTTACCTCTCCCCAAACTGGAGGACTGCTGGGCTGTTGGCACTACACATTTTCTCGCTCCCCAACCAATCAAGGACTACCCCCAGGCCAGCTTAGGTCACAGTTCCTTCTCCTGTGCTTTCATAGCACTTTGTACATCCCTCCATTAAAGCAACAGCCTGGTTTGTTAACATTTAGCCTTACATTTATGCTGCCCTTTAGGACAAGAAATGCATCTTGCCATCTCCGTATATCCCCTGCACCTGTGTGCTCCAGTCGTGCTAGGAGTGTGTAGGCAAAGTGATCTTAGTGGGGTATCTTGCTAAACATCAGTAGCCTAATCACAGCTCTTTGGCTACTTTTCTGCTTAAGCCTTCCACTCCAGTTTTTCTTCAGATGGTGCCAGTGCCTCTCCTCATTGAGTTGTATACAGCAGAGTTTGCTGTGGTTCCAAGCCCTCTGTGAGTTGCGAAGCTGTTTGCTTAGCACAGAGCCCAGAGTACCAAAGGAGAGGCTCTCCCAGCTCTTTCCTTTTATTTATTTATTCAACTGGAAGGCCATCTCTTTCCCTTCCCTACCACTGTAATTCATCCAGTTGCCTAGACTCAGTGGCGGACAGAAAGGCTGAGTATAATTCTGCTGATAGGTGGCTATGTATTTAGGAGTAGGAGGTAAGACTATCCTCACAGCTTCTGTAATAAATCTTGTACATTCAGTTTTTTGTTGTTGTTTTTTAAATTAAACAAAATGCTTATTCATGAGAGAGAGAGAGAGAAAGAGAGAGACAGAGCGCGAGCAGGGGAGGAACAAAGAGAGAGGGAGACACAGAATCCCAAGCAGGTTCCAGGTTCCAAGCTGTCAGCACAGAGCCCTACTTGGGCTTGAACGCACGAACCATGAGATCATGACCTGAGCCAAAGTCAGGTGCTTAACCAACTGAGCCACCCATGCGTTCCTTGTTTTTGAAGTAAAACCGAATACTCCTATTCAATCTGATAATTGAGGCTATTGTCATAAAGTAGTTATTATGGAGATAGGAGAGAAGGCTGTTAAATTACTTGATAGCTATCTTTATCCGTTTTCAATTTTTCTTCTTTGGCCTCGATTTGAGGTTGTCACACCTTGATAGTGCATTTTAGCAAAATGCTAAAGCCATCCTTCAATTATTTGCCCAGCCTTCTGTCTCTATTCCTTGATCCAGACTTGGACTATAAACCAGTGGATTCGGCAAGGATTTCCTTAAGCATTACATTCAAGCTTATCAAATATTTCCAAGTCTTATAGATATGTTTGCATATAAAAAGTACCTTGGGCTTTTATAATTTGCACATTAAAACTTGGACTTCAAATAAGAAATTTCCCATGAATAGACTTTCAGGATGTTTTGTGCCTCTTGGAATTTTACACTTACTTTAAATCTAACTTTAAAAAAGTTCTTGTTTATTGTGTTAGCTAGCTCCTCTTTGTGAAAATACTTATAAGAGATGCATAGAATTCAAACACTAAGAGTCAAGATGGGCTGGTTTGTGCTTCTGCCAAACTCCAAGTCTCAGCTTAAAATAGTAAATGTTTCCTTTTTTGCCCACGCTAGGTATCTTAATGTGTCAGTTGGAAGGCTGTCCTTAGGCTGGGACTCTGGCTGAAGGAGCAAGTCTTTCTCTGCATTGTCTATGTCCATGCCAGAGGAGGGGAGAGAATCACACACTGACTCTTAAAACTTCTGTTTGGGGGCTCACATTTCATTGACCACAGCCAGTCACATGGCTACACCTGATTCCAGGGAAATAGGGAAGTACAACTCTACCATGTGTGCAGAAGTGCCTGGTGAATGGTGCAGATGTCTGCCATGCTTCTTACGTCTTCATGGACAGACTTAAAATACTGCTTGGCACAGAGTAAGTGTTGCTGGGAAGCTGGAAAGCAAGGTGCCTAAGACTAAGGACACTGAGTCAGAATGCCAGAGCTTGAATACTGGCTCTGTCACTTACTAGTCATCTAAACTTGAGCTTGTGGCTTTATCTTTTTAATCTTTAATTTCCTCATCTGAAATAGCACTACCTTAGAGAGTTGTTGTGAGGATTACATGAAATCGTTTTTATAAAGTCAGTGTCTTTCACAAAGCAAACAATAGCTTCATTAGAATCGAGTACTTGTTGATTTGAATTATTTGAAGGTTACTGCTTAGAGATTTCCCCCCTTATTTCATTTCTTTTTTTTTTTTTTAAGTTTATTTATTTGTGTGTGTGTGAGAGAGAGACCATGAGCAGGGGGGAGAGAGAGAGAGAGAGAGAGAGAGAGAGAGAGAGAGAGAGAATGAATCCCAAACAGGCCCCATACTGTCAGTGCAGAGCCCAAACTCACGAACTGTGAGATCATGACCTGAGCCAAAATCAAGAGTCAGACGCTCAACCTTGTGAGCCACCCAGGCGCCCCAAGGAGTTGCTTTTAAGCCTTGGGTTTGGTGAGGTAGAAATCCTACCTGGCTGAGTTAGCTTTACTAAAATCATTGAAGACTCCTGTTCTAGGGTCTTTTCATGCCTTTGCTCACCTTTAAGAGGGAAATTTGGATATACCTGTAAATTCCTGCTATATGTTTACCAGCTGACTTGGTGATTTTCTTCTGTTTCACTCTAGCTCAGAGTTAAGATCTCCACTGAAGTTGGCATCACTAACGTTGATCTCTCCACTGTGGATAAGGATCAGAGCATCGCACCCAAAACCACCCGGTAGGTGGGGTACCTTCTGGGCAAGGGAGAAGCCTTGGCTTGAGCTGAGAGGAGTATGCCCAGGCACTGATCCCGTCTGGTTGCCATTTCTAGGTCGGAGTGATCCAGCTTGCGCTCTAAAGAGGCTTCAATTCTGCTGGCACGGTGCTAACTAGCATCCAAGCAGATTTGGGGTTGTCTGTACCAGCAGTTAGTCCACAATGGGATAGGGAGCATCTGAGTCTAGGTCAGTTATGTCACCAAGTATATTTAGTTCAGATGACTTTTTTTTAAAAAGGCAAGACTTTCTCAATGAAGGAAGCAGTGTGTTTATATTTTGGTAATTTCTTTATCTTATCATCCCGAATTGGCTTTTAGTGGCCTCATGACTACTCCCTTTGGCCCACAGTGAGTCTGAAATTAGTTGGAAGACTCAGAGGTCCTTAGAATTGAGATGGCAGAGGGGCTCAGTCGGTTAAGCGTCCAACTTCGGCTCAGGTCATGATCTCACGGTTCGTGAGTTCGAGCCCCGCATCGGGTTCTGTGCTGACAGCTCAGAGCCTGGAGCCTGTTTCAGATTCTGTCTCTCTCTCTCTGTCTCTCTCTCTCTGTCTCTCTCTCTCTCTCTCTCTGTCTCTCTGCCCCTCCCTTGTTCACACTCTGTTTCTCTCTCAAAAATAAATAAATAAACATTAAAAAAATAATAAAAAAGTAGAATGAGACAACAGATAACTAGCACTGGGGGTGTGAATTCCTTTCTCAAGTTTGTGGAGGGCATCGCTAATCAGTTATAGCATTTGTTCCTGTTGAACCCAGAATCTTTTTTTTTTTTTTTTTTTTAGGATTTTCAAATTAGTTTATTTTTATTTATTTATTTAATTCTTCTTTTACTTATATTTTTCTATTATAGTTTATTGTCAAGTTGGTTTCCATATAACACCCAGTGCTCATCCCAACAAGTGCCCTCCTCCATGCCCATCACCTATTTTCCCCTCTCAGAATCTTTTCTAACACAACCTTCAAGGTCACCATTGACAGTTGATCAGAGAGGGCCGGGCAAAACAGAAAGCTGTTTCTCAGCTTTCTCCCAAACCCTTGTTTTGGGGGGGGGGGCGGCAAAGATCTCTGGGTATACTTCGGACCTCAACTTAACTGGGTGGCTGTAGCTGCTAGAGAAAGTAGGTGAACCCTCAAAGCAGTTATAAAGATAGGAGATGTTAGCCAGAGCCTAGAAGCTAAGCATTCACTCCTTTTAAGTTATGTTATAGGGCTGGGCTTCCTGCCTCTGGCTTAGTTAGTTTCATAGTGACACTGGAGATGAGAGCCCTGTTGAGAGTCCGTGGAGATAATGTAAGAGTGCCTTGCAAAGTGTAATACTCTGTAAGATGAAGAGTTGGTATTACTCATAAGTAAATCTAAAGCCTAAGTATAAAATATAGCCAGGTGTGAGCTCTATAACCATTTGGCTTGTTTTTTCCCATGGCCATCATCCCCTACCATCCCAGGAGATAGCTGTGAAAAGAACAGTTTTCTCATCAAGTCTGCCTTTTGAGAAAATGACTTTTTAAAACCCAACTTCAGGTAGAACAATAAATTGAAACTGTGTGCACGACAAAATACAGCATTAGAAAAAGAAAAAGTGCTAAGTACCCATCTTTCCTTTTCATCTCCTACCCCCTCATCTCCCAACCTTGCTCCCACATGCTGCTGACCTCGATCCTCTGATTATTTCTGCTTGCCCACTTGCCAGCCCAGCTTTCCATTCCCTCTGTGTGCCTGAGGGACACGTGAGCCCCACTGGTGCCTGACTTGGTTGAGCTGACGTCTTTAGATCCCAGAAGTGACAGCCTGGAGTGTCTGTGCATAGTGTTTCCCCAGACCCCAATGAGAATTTATTCTGTGCCTTTCTCAGCCCTGGCTCTCTTAGTCCAGTTTGCCCTCAGGCTGCAGACAACTCTACTCCTGTCTGTCTGCAGCAGGAAGGTGTTCCAGTGGTGAGAGGGGGAATTGGGCAATGGAGTGCAGTTTGTCTTCTTTATTCTGTTCTCAGAGACCTGCAGATCCTCTTTGAAGACTTACTGTACACGTCTCTTTCAGGGTGACCTACCCAGCGAAAGCCAAGGGCACGTTCGTCGCAGACAGCCACCAGAACTTTGCTTTGTTCTTCCAGCTGGTCGATGTGAACACTGGTGCTGAACTCACCCCTCACCAGGTCAGGAAGAAGCCCAGGCGTTCCTCCTGGCCTGCACCATTACCATGCGCTAGAGTGTACGGTGTGGTGTATAAACTCCACACTCCCTCTCTCACTCTGGATCCTGATGGTCTGTCACATTCTTCCACATGGCACTGTCCCCACTTGTACTGGTTGTAAGCCTGAACGTGGAAGACACAGTTCTTTCTAATTTTTTTTTTTTTTACATTTATTTATTATTGAGAGACAGAGAGAGACAGAGCACGAATGGGGTAGGGGCAGAGAGGGAAGGAGACACAGAATCCGAAGCAAGCTCCAGGCTCTGAGCAAGCTGTCAGCACAGAGCCCGACTCGGGGCCCGAACCTGCGAACTGTGAGATCATGACCTGAGCCAAAGTCGGTTGCTCAACCGACTGAGCCACCCAGGCACCCTGACACAGTTCTTTTTAAAAGATCAGCTGGTATTGAGAAGATAAATTTAAGGCAGATTAGCGCTTAATTGAGGTTTTTTTCTTTCTGAGGGGAAAAAAAACAGATTGAAATTATTTTGAAAAAGGGAAATCTAGGTGTTAGGCCCAAAGCGTTTTGTTCTGACCACAGCAGAGTTCCTCTTTGTAGGAGTCTGAAGGATAGCCCTTTTTAACTTGTGCCTAATTTGTATGAGAAAGCAATAACCTTCATTTTTGTTTTCCATATATAAAATAGTGAGCATGATTATTTAAAAGAGTTTCAAACTGTACCCTTTCCCAAGAGAATCTGATATGGCCTCCCAGACACCTTGTCCCCTATCTCTGTCATCCCCCTTGATTGAGAATAACTGCTCTTGGCCCTTCCCCGTCCATGATAGTATCGTAAAGGAAAATTCAAATAAAATGGGACGTAGGGGCCTTGGTTTAGATGTTTTGTGGGGATATTTTAGCGAGAGCTAGCAGAGTCGAGTTCATGCCTAGAGACCACTTCAGAGCAGATGACTGAGGTGAGTGGATTTACTTGGAAACCTTCTTACGTTCTGCTTCTTGTAACTACAACTGCTGCACATGTGCCCAGGCCCCAGAGTGGCTGCCACCCCTGTCACTTCTCTGCTCCTCTCTCCTCCACTCCCGAGCTCCAGAGAGCTCGGTCAGGATACTTAGCCATGGCTAACTGACTTTAAGCACTCCAACCTCTCAGCATTTCCGAGCTCCTTTTCAGAATGACGTTTGCCAACCAAACAGCACAAGGGAGAAAGAATATGAAGAGAAGAAATAACAAGATTAAATAGGTGGGATGAGGGCTGAGGCAGGGAGAGTTAGTGAGGAAGTGTAACTTTAACTGAATAAAGTTAACTGAATAAACTCATCTAAGATTCTACTTTGGAATCATGGCATAGAGACCTCCCAGGTAGAGATGGCATTTTGCAGGTGAGCCTGGCTGCCTTGCAGCCAAGGTGAGCCTTGGCTATCGCAGGAGGAAAATCTGGCATACAGGTCCCTAAATCCCATTCTTGACCAAGACTGCCGTAGTCAGGATGCTTCACATCTCTGGGCCCTTTCCCTAAACACTTTCATGGTTGTTCTTTGTTGCCCAGGTGTAGAGTGGCAAGTGAGATTTACATTTTTTTCTGGAATCCAGTGCTGAATTGTGTGACCACGGCAACTCATTTAATCCTCATGCCTTATGATCTGCAAAATGGAACCTTCAAGCCTTGTTCAGTTCTTTATTTTGAAACACCTGAAAGGAAAGCTCTGAGTGGACACTAAGTTTGCTGCAGTTCTCATATGCAGAAGCCTTAGTTTCATTTGCCCCTGGGGGAATAAGGACTTGATCATCACGTTGGTGACAGTATCAGCTCCTATTTGTTAACTAGCTAGCATATACCAGGTCTTGCGCTAAATGCTTTGCATTTATCATTGTGAATCTTCGCACAGATACACCACATATAGAGGTTAATCTTTCTCTTGTAAAGATGAGGAAATCAAGGCCTGAGGAGGTGAAGTAAGCTGCTCTCCTAATAAGTAGTGGAACCAAAATGTCTGTCTTCAGAGCCCGGGCGTTCTCTGTGACACTCGGCTGCTCTGCTCACTTAGAACTCTGCCTCGCTATCAATCCCCAAGCCTCCTCTACTACATCTTTAGCTGGAGGCACTAGGAAATTGAAAACGGGCCTCTTACAGTTCCACCTCATTTCCCTTTTCACCCTCTGGTGAAGAAGTTAATTGGGCAGCAAAGTGGCCAAAAGACTGGCAGGAAGAAGAAACTGCAGCTGCAGCAAAGGGTTTAAATCTTCCACAAACTGGGCATTCGGCCTCCAAGAATTGGCTGGACCCCTAAGTTAAATTTCTTAGACTAACAAAAAGTGATCTCTCATCTCTGAGCTGGGAACCAGAGTGGGATGGCCACTCCTTCCTTGCTGTTAGGCAGGTCTGACACATCCCAGAGCTCCCACTGTGACAAAAGAGCCAATAGTCTGCTGCCTTGCTGATATGGTGTTGGGCACGGAGGGAACTTTGAAATGATCAGATGAAACGTTGTATTATTCTTCCACCCAGACATTTGTCCGACTCCATAACCAGAAGACTGGCCAGGAAGTAGTGTTTGTTGCCGAGCCAGACAGCAAGAACGTGTACAAGTTTGAACTGGATACTTCTGAGAGAAAGATCGAGTTTGACTCTGCATCCGGCACCTACACTCTCTATTTGATCATCGGAGATGCCACTTTGAAGAACCCAATCCTTTGGAATGTGGTATGTGCCCAGATGCACCTTGACCTAGGCTAGAGTGGTTGTGCCATGGTCATACAGAGACTGCTCTTATCAGGAGCATGGCCCCTTTACCCTAGACTTGCCTGTGCAGGGCAGTAAAGGTGTGTGGTGAGGCGAGGGACTGTGTGCTGTCTTCCATTAGTAGTCCTAGGGGTATGCACATGGCCTGGCACATAGTAGGTACTTGATAAATAGTGATTGAGTGAATGAATGAAGCATAGATTTGCCCCCGTGGGTCCTAGCGAATTTCTATAAAAGTTCCACTCAAAGGAAGTTTTCATTTTATAGCAAAGCACAATGGGAGATACATAGCTGCAAGAAATAAAGGCCCTGGTCTTTGGGAGACGGTATAGCCTCCCAGGGTGGGGTGGGAAAGTGTAAGATTTGAATTTTGAAAATAATTCAGATGAATTCTAGAATATGCAGGATGCTAATAAACTCCTAGCCAACATTTGCATACTATGTTACAGTTTATAGAGTGCTTTTCACCTCCATATCTCACATCTGATTGATGTAATGAGAGAAACACTTCTTGAAAGACAGCATTTGAGCGGGGGGTTATTAGAATAGTATCTAGGGGCTGGGGAATGACCCGCAGAAGATGTTTTCGGTGAGGCCTGTGTGGATCCATTTTTGCTGGGGTCCCTGAATCTGGTCAAGAGCAGTGGGTGGTGAGTTTGGAAAGGCAGTAGAGGCCAAACTACAGGCCTTGAATGGCAGTCACTCCCTCTGCAAGACAAAGGGGCAGCTGCATTTCTTTGCATTGTATTCAGAGCTTTTTTTCTTCTCCTGGACTTTGGGCTGCTTTTTGTACGAGAGCACATTTTCATTTCTTTCTTTCTTTTTTTTTTTTTTTCCTGTGACTAAATTGCACTTCCCAGGAACACCAGCAGTTTCTGATTACAACTGTAACAGCCTGAATACCAGCTGGGATTTTTGTATTAAGCAGCTCTGTGGGGCTCACCAGACCAGTAG
Organism: Cryptoprocta ferox; assembly: GCA_028646485.1. Lineage (NCBI taxonomy): Eukaryota > Metazoa > Chordata > Mammalia > Carnivora > Eupleridae > Cryptoprocta > Cryptoprocta ferox. The sequence continues at coordinate 20,970,464 of CM053576.1, read as the reverse complement.
AAAATTGGAACTCTTGCTCTAAAAAGCATTTTCAACAAATACTTATTATTTTGTTCTTGAAATTTTTACTGCCTCAGTCGTCAGCTAATGGATCAGAAGTGATTAGGTTGCTCGGAGCTGTTTTCAGTTGTGGCCCTAGATGTGAGTTAGGGGTTGCTACCTTCTCCGCCCTGGGCCTTTAAACCTGCCCTTATTTTTTTAGGCTGATGTGGTCATCAAGTTCCCCGAAGAAGATGCTCCATCGACTGTCCTGTCCAAGAACCTTTTCACCCCAAAACAGGAAATTCAGGTATAAGGAGCCTAAGGGCTCTTCCAGTAAACGTGGAGGAGACAGGTGAAGTGGGCACAATGAGAAAGGGCCTCAAACGCCTGAACTGCACCTCTGGGATCTTCTTTAACCTGTTTATACGATACTTTATAGTTTCGGCTTTGCCACACTGCGAATTAGGACAAATAGCAATCCCAACCTAGAGCTTGAAAAGAAGAGCAGGCTCAAAGAGCCCAGTGACTAGCTTCCCGAAAGCAGATAGTTGGACACAAAAGCAGAGTCTGTTTTTCCTAAACTTCCAGGAGGTTCAACCTTAAGATGGCTGCTTGACAGCTACAGGACCAATGGGTTCGGCTCCCGCAGAAATCAGGGCTGTTGGGGCCTATAGGTGGTAAACTCAACTGGGTGGGGACAGGGCTTTCCTCCTCCAGGCCATCCTCTCTCCAGGGATTCATCTGTGCACACAGTTAGCAATCTCTGTCCAGCTCAGCTCACAGGACCGTTGTGAGGATCAAAATAAGTAACTGATCAGGAAAGAAAGGCTTTGAAAAGTCTCTAAAACATTTTACAAAATAAACATAAACGAAACAAAGTGAACATAGTAATTGTTAAGCAGTTTGAGCCATTGGTTAAGGAGACTGAGGTGGTGGACACGCTCAGTGGACTATTTTGCAGTCATGAGACATCATACTGTGGTAACGTGGACACCGTTCACACCCTATATGAATGAATGTCAAAATGTCCCAAGCAGACCACTTACTCTTGTTTCACCATTTAAAAAAAGGACAAGGGTCCAAAGGGTGTAAGTAGTAGGATTATTTTTTGAAATCCTCCTAGTGTTGATATAGCATTATTTAAGATTGTAAAATGCAGTTACATGGAAGGTACAACCATGAGGATGAAGGGTGCTGACTGATTTATAGGGTGGAATAGGTAGGAGTAACTGCCATAGACACTGTTAGAGACCCCTTAGTTGTAGCGGCAGCAAAGAGGAACTGAGGTGAAAATTTGGGAACAGGACTCCCAGGTGGGGCTGCCTCATCCTGGAGCTGGGTTGGCTGGACATTGCCAAGGAAAGACAGACACAAGTTTGTGCATTGAAAGAAAGTCTGAAAAAAAGTTAAATGTGCACATGTTACAGCTTACAGAGCATAGTCAGATGCCCTGTTACTTTTGGTCTTTACAACCTCTTTGCAAGCCCAGTGGGATGGGCATTGGCCTCCCACCCCCAATTTTCCAGTTAGAAACTGAGGCAAAAAGTTGGTAAAGCAACTTGCCTCTCTACTTGGGCCCAAATAGAGGTCTTCTGGACTCCTGGTTCATCACTGCCCCTGCTGGGTGACACCGTCCAGGTCAGCTTCCCAAAGATCTTCATGTAGAGGTTCTCAGAACCAAACAAAGAAATATCAGAGCGATGGTTGCCCAGCTTTCTGGTTCCGATTCTGGAAACAGAACAAAGAAGAGACAAAGTTTATTTAGGGCTTCCTTAGAGTCATGGGCTGGATACAGAAGGGGTGAGATGGTTGGAACCATCCACAGTGAAGCTCTTTTACATTGTAAAAGAGAGTGGGGTTACCACCAGTTAGCTAAGTTGAGTGGGGCAGCAACATATGATAGTGCCACCCTAGGAACCCAGAAGCAGTGTGAAAGCCAGAGTCCTGCCTTGGATATATCACCGGCACCATCTGTATACCTGGACACCCTCTCTGACACTAGGCAAAATGCCACCGGATGGGTTGCATTTTCTAACCTCTAAATGGCAGTGAGTCTTTGCAGGAAAAAGAGGGTTTACCAAGTAGTGAGAAGGAGGACCTCTGGGATTAGAAGCCAGCATTGAGAAGAGGCAAAAGCCCAGTGTCCACTCATTGCCCGGAGGGTTTAGCCTCTGGGAAGCATTTCTTCTTGACTGTCATTGGCATTTTGGTTCCTAGGATACATGGCAGCCCCTGCTGGGAAGGGCACATTCTTAAATATTCTTGCTATGTCTTCTTTCCGCAGCACCTGTTCCGAGAGCCTGAGAAGAGGCCCCCCACCGTGGTGTCCAATACATTCACCGCCCTGATCCTCTCGCCCTTGCTCCTGCTCTTTGCTCTGGTAAGGAGCTGTAATTAGCATGGGCAGCGTGTGTCTGGCGCCAGACTCAGCAGATGTAGCTGTTCTAAAGGAGGCTTTGTGCTCTGGCCTCCGCACAGCTCCGAAGGGGTCCAGCAGCTGTGACCTGAACCGGTGGTCAAAAAATGTTAGAATAACTAAAATTCCCCACTATAGCGGGACAGCCAAATTAACTGATCCATTAACGAGGGGCATGAGAAAGTACCTTATAGCCACTAAAAATGATAAAAGTGAATGGACTGGGGTGCCCTGCAGGAGTGTTCAGATGAGGTCAAGTGTAAAGAAAGCAAGGCCCAATGCTGATAGCTATATAAAAACAGAGTACAGAGGGGCACCTGGGTGGTTCAGTCGCTTGAGCATCTGACTCTTGATTTCAGCTCGGGTCAGGATATCACAGTTGATGAGATTGAGCTGCGTGTTGGGCTCTGCTTTGGTAGCTCGGAGCCTGCTTGGGATTCTCTCTCTGCCTTTCCCCTGCTGTTTCTCTCTCTCTCTCTCTCTCTAAATAAATAAATAAACAAACAAACAAACATTTTTTTTAAAAAAGATAAAAACAGAGACAGAGGCTGTGCATTTCAGTGAATCTAAAACCATAAACAACACAAAACTCTCATAAAAGCAAGTGTTAAATAAATTATGGTACATCCATATAATGGGATAATATGCACTTTGTTAAAAGAATGGATAGATTTATATGCTGGTATTGACAAGATTGCCAAGATACTGTACTGGGTGAAGAAGGCCAGGGTTAGAAGAGTATGTTTAGTATGATCCTCTTTGTGTAAAAACCTTACAAAGGTATTATCTGTTAGTGTTGGTCACCTCTAAGGAGAAGACCTTTTAGGGAGCATAAAGGAAGGAAATTTTTATACTTCAGTGTACTGTTTGAATTTTTTAATCAAATTTTTTTGGTCTCTCTTACAAATTATAAATATGCATATCTTCAAAGTTCAGAGAATTTTGATAACCGTATGGAAAACTCATTAGATCTTACTTTGGAAAGTTAGCTGCCTGTGTTTCTAATTTATTCATTGATTTTAGCAAAGGAATTATTGGTCAGTCTAAATCTGGAAGGCATGGCACAGTCTTTCAGAAACCAGACCAAGAGTTTGGGCACCTGCTCTCATATTTGAGTGATCAGGAATTCAAAAGGCATGGAACCGACAGCAGGAGCGTGCTGCCCGACCCCCCCCCCCCCCCGCCCCGCTGGCTGCCAGGGGGCTTAGCTTACCAATACTTAGAGGAATCAGGCCGAGTGCCAGTTACTTGATCGTAAGTGTGGTCTCTGACCTTTCAGCTTCATGGTTTCACCTGCTTTAAAATAGAAGAGTTTGCTGTCATTAGAAAGGATGTTCAGGTTTGAGTTACCCGAGCACATTTGAGAGCAGGTGTAGGAATGCCTTCCTAAAGAGAAAAGGGAACAATTTTTTCCTGAGAACTTATAATAGGATGGCTGTCACTTGGAAAAATTTCCTGTCCTTCAAGTATGCATGAACTTTTAAGCCCTTGGGGCTATTCATTGGATTAGCATTGACATGGCCTGTGTTGCCTTCCCTTTCAAGTTCTAATGTCTTTTTAATTTATTTCTCCCCATCGTTCAGTGGATCCGGATTGGTGCCAATGTGTCCAACTTCACTTTTGCTCCAAGCACGATCATCTTTCACCTGGGACATGCTGGTAAGCACTCCAGGCTGCTAATTCCATTTAACCTCCTCTGACATTTCGCCTGCCCATGCAAAAGCCCCGTTAAGTAGACCCACAACCTATTAACTATAATGACTTAATAGCATAACATTTCCGTCTTCCTCCTGGCCTTTTAGGACAGTTAATATGATGATAAACCTGTTTGGTCCATCAGCGTAGAACAGCTGTCATTATATTGGGTTTCATTGTGCTAGGCTGCTGGTGGCTGGCCATTTACCCTTACTTAATAGCCCTGTTCATTTCCAGAGATTACTCACTTACCATAGCTTTACATTGAGCCATCTTCCTGGCGAAGAGCATTAACACACTTTCCAAAGGTTATCCTTCCCCACCGTATCGATCTTCACATTTGTCAGCAGCTGTGTCAGGACAGTAATAGAACACAGTTTTTCCACAATTGGACACACTGTCCCGCGTTGTTCTCTTGAGAACTTAGGACCTAAACGTAACAAGACAGTAAATTCACAAATCAGCTAAGCGTTTCAGAGACGTTTGACACTGTTGGATCTGTGGTGCCTTGCATTTCACTTAGATTTCAGTATTGTTTTCTGATTTCGTTGACTCTTTCAGGACTCACCCTCTGGGCATCCACAGTATGTGATTCTGTAGGGGTCCACAGATGAATCAGTTAAAATTCTAGGCAAATGTGTGTCTGTGTTTTTCGGGAAAGAGGGAGTTTGTAACTTCGATCAGATTCTCAACAGTGGTCCGTGACCTCAGAAACAGTTAAGAACCCCTGCTGTAGTTCATCCGTCATCCTTCTGGGCAAAATTGACAGGATGACCTTTCTCTCCAGCCCAGTTACTGGGTTTGAGTGATAGCCCTCCTGAGTAAGGCTGAGAATAGAACCTGAATATAAATTTGTTTAGAGCCACGATTTTTCTTGCCAGAGTGTTTTTTGTGCACATTCCCTCATTTGATTTTCTTTCTTTTTTTTTTTTAATGTTTGTTTATTTTTGGGAGACAGAGAGACAGAGTTGCAAGCAGGGGAGGGGCAGAGAGAGAGAGAGAGAGAGAGAGAGAGAGAGAGAGAATATCTGAAGCAGGCTCCTGGCTCTGAGCTGTCAGCACAGAGCCTGACGTGGGGCTTGAACTCACAAAGCGTGGGATCATGACCTGGGCAGAAGTTGGACACTTAACCAACTGAGCCACCCAGGTGCCCCTCCCTCATTTGATTTGCATCACAGCTGTGATGAGGGTGCCCAGGGCAGGAGTTACGATCCCTCTTTCAACAAGCCAGAGAATGTAGGCTCAGAGAAATGGAAGTGGCTGGGCAAGGAAGAGCCTGGATTAGAACCCAGGGCTCCCAGTGCCCAGGCCTGAGCCCTTTTCACTAACCCTTCTTCCTCAGTGCTTCCTGCTTCCTTCCTACTCACACTGGCAAAATCCCCTTAACAATCTTTCTTTAATAGAAAGGAAATTACTCATTTATTTAATCCTGCATGCTTTCATTCAGAATTTAAAAAATAAAATGAATCCCAAATATAATATAGTAATGTTTGTAAACAACATCAAAAATTTAAAAACCGACATTAAAGGAAACAGATGTGAGCTAGAACATGGAAGATAGTTAAGGTAGCTGACATCTTATTTTTACCTCTGAATTTTTTGGTAGCCAAGGTAAGTATATTGAGTTAATTTTCTGGCACTGGATAAAAGGAATAAAATGAGCTGGTCTAGAAATAGAGACCTCTTCAGAATCCAGCAGTTACTGTTCCTAACTGTCCTGTGCCCCAGGCCATTGCCACTGTTTTGTTTAATTGGCTGTCATGACATCTGTTCCTGTAGCCATGCTGGGGCTCATGTATGTCTACTGGACTCAGCTCAACATGTTCCAGACCCTGAAGTACCTGGCCATCTTGGGCAGCGTGACGTTTCTGGCTGGCAATCGGATGCTGGCCCAGCAGGCACTCAAGAGGTAAGGCTAGGGGTGGGCCAGGGACTCAGAGCGGGATTAGAAACATTTTTGTCAGCTCTGCTCACCCAGCTCTTTGAATAAGGAGTGTGTGGCAGAACAATTCATATCCTTAGGGTCAAGTGTGACACCTTAATCCAGCCTTTTAAGTCAGAACGGAGCCTTGGTGATCAGCTTTAAATGTATTAAAACCACAGTGATTTATGCCCTGACACATTAGAACAAGAGAAGAAAATAATTGTCTTATGAAGCTTAAAATGGATTAGAACATGTGGGGCAGAAGATTGTTGTTAATGTGCTGGCTGTATAAAAATGTTCTCCTCTGCTGCCACAGGGAGTCCTTTCTGCCCCCCTCCCCATGCCCCAGAGCTAATCCTCTACAGGATTAGCAGACTCAACGGGGCATTTCCTCCTAAGTGTGACGTCCATGCTCTTCCCATCCCCACCCACACTCCAAACTGCCACAGGTCTTTAAGAGGTCCCCAACAGGGAGCCCTGCTCGGGAGCCTCTACCACATCCCTGAGAAGCAGACAACCTTAGGTTCACATGAATGGTCAGACCTCAACACGGCAGCAGCTTGCTGGCAGCAGATTTTCGAACCTGGATTAGAAGCAAATTTAAATGTCACATAGGTGTTTCTCATTGATTTGACTTTATTAGAACTTGGGTGATTTGAGCCACGTAAAGGTCAGTAAGAAAAGGTCAGAATTGCTTTCACCTTTGGAAGTTAACATTTTCAGATGTGCCCTGCTTTCTCCTCTCCAGGACTTTTGCTGTAAGAATGTAACTAATAGTACACCCTCCAACATGGCTGCCAATTAAGTTGGGCAGATCAGAGAGGCTTTCTCATAGACCATCAGTAGGCGGGAGAGTCGCCTGTCTCATCCCTGCCCAAGTCTCCATTGTGCGCTTTCTGAGCGCCTCGCCTTATGGAGACCTGGCCCCGAGGTGCTCCCTCACTTCCTGTAGGGATCCGTGTTCCCCCAGAGCTTCCCTTAGCTCCGCCAGTGGCAGCTGGTTCATTTCTCTGCCCTTCCAGGAGCCTTAACTTGGCAGCTATGCACCGCATCTGAGAACGAGCCAGGGACTTGGCTGTTTTTTCTAAGCAGGGCCCTGTTCCCTTGCAGCAGCCAGTCCAGGCCCCAGAGAGCGAAAAGGCTGTGCTCTGTTGAGTTCTGTCTTTTCTGGAAGTTGCCCACACAAGATGAACAAAATCAGGGGAGCAGTGGGGTAGAAACCATTTGATTTAGGTCCTGCTTAGCAGGAGTTCCTAACCTGGAATCCTAAAATTGTGTACATTTTCTGGGGAGAGAGACCAAGGTCCTCGTCCCCTCTCCAGCACGTGTGCACGTGTGCAGACGGACACGCACACACCCTCATACAGAAAGTTCTGCTGTGAGTCCTAGAACAAACTCTGCCACTGGGGAAATCACAGACCCTAACGGAAGCTCTGGTTGGATGTTTGCCATTTCTTTTCTCAAGCTTATTTCTCTTCCTGCTGTCCTTTCTTGATTCTCAAACCCTCTTTCCTTTGGCAGGATCGCTGCAGAGCAGAGCAGTAGATTGGCAAAATATAGGACACTACGGTAAAGATGGAGGGTGGACTCATCCAGAAGCAGGGCCCCTTCCCATCTTGCCCACCTCATGCATGTCAGTTTCTTATCTGATGTTCAGCCCACTCGTTCCCCCCCACCTTCCCCAAGCCAAAGCTGAATTCTGGGGCCATATTTTAACTTACTGGACCAGGGCGAAAAAACAAAGCTCGCTGAGTGAGCCCAGCTGATGGGGTAATTTGACCTGGCTTTGACTACGTTAGACTCCATCTTTCCTATGTCCACGGGGTACTTGATAGACAGCAGCCCCTTTCTCTATGTTTATAGGAAGGCAGAATGAAGGATAAGACAGATGCAACCTTGGACTTCTTAAAAGGGGACCCCATTCAGAACATCTAAATTCATTCAATGATGGTCCCGTGGCAAATCCTGGCACACCTTGTCACTGTTTCTAGGCCTTTTTGTAACACTAATCCTTGGTTGGGCCAAATAGTGTGGTTTGGTGAGACTCTCCGTTACGGAGGACTAATGGCCATAGCTCAAGCCAGCATCAGAACCCCGGTTTCTAGAACTTGGTGTAGTTCAGGGCTGCTCCCTGTGTGACTAAAATGTCAAGTGAAATATCACCCATTTTCCTAGGTATTAATCCTAGGATGAGGATGGAGGCGAAGGCAAGGTGAAGAGAGGGAAGGAGAAGAGAGTATGTGCTTCATTGATCACCTCCTCTAGACTAGGGATCAGCAAAAGTTTTCTGGAAAGATAGTGTTTTTAGGCTTTGCAGACCATATGGTCTCTGTCACAGCTACACAACTCTGTCACTGTAATGTGAAAGCAGCCATAGACTAAGTAAACAAATGAGCATGGCTGTGTTCCAGTAAAACTTCATTTACAACAACAGGTGGTGGGCTGGATTTGGCCCATGGGGCATCATCTGCTGACACCTGTACTAGACCAGCATGTAGAAAGGAGGTATTTGAATTTTCAAGTCATGTTCCCTGATCGCTTACCTCAGAAATGGCTTTCTCTGCCAAGGCACTGGAGCCATCTAATTTTTAATCCTCTGCAGATTGGAGAGATCAACAAAAGCTAGGAATGTAGAACCTTTTCACTGATGTGTGAGCATAAGCTGGCACGTCTAATCGTCAACACAGAAAGACTACATTTGTCCTGTTTTTTTCAGGTTTAATTGAGGTATAATTTATATCCAGTAAAAGTTGCCCTCTCTGAGTACAATCTGTGAATCTTGACAAATTTACACAGTCATGTAAACACCACCTCAGTTTAAGATATAGACTATTTCCACACTCCAGAAAGTTCCCCCGGGTGGTCAGTCCTTGTCTCCTCCTCCATTCCCTAACATACCCCGTTGGTTTTGTCCTGCATTAGAGTTGTTCTGAGATTTTAGTTTCAGAACTAGTCCTTTCTGCTAAATATTGAGCTCTTTAATTCTTCAAAATAACTCTGGATTGATTTTTTTTTTCTTGCTATTTAGATAGTCTTCCCTCACGCTGCTGTTACCCCCAAATCACACTGCTTGAGAGAGAGGCAAGATGCTTGATCATGTGGATGTTTGGGACTTCGGATGTTGGGGCTTAGTATTTTAAAGTAAAGTCTCTGATAGCTAAGTGCTTTTGATCTGAGGACAGACATTGATTCAATGAGGCACGATAGAGTGTGTAACTTCTTAGCCAAGATGGAGGCTGGTGGGCCACTGACCTTTCAGCTCTTCTGTTTCATACTCGTGCTTTCCTCTCCACGTGGTCGTTTCGGAGCACACACAGTGTACCTGGGAACCTCTGGATGTTGACAGGGGATTAGGGGCACTCACTCCAGCCCTCAGGATTAGTTCTGTGCCGTTGTGTGCCCCCCTGGAACTGTGGATTAATTGGTTTGGAGCGTACCATTCCTCAAGCCTGCATCGCCGTCACGTCAGCCCTTGCCACTGGGTATGACTGCCCGCTAGGGACGGCGTGTGTGTATCGGCATGGTGCCTCTGCTTGCTGGCGCTGCCCAAAACACCTTTTTGCTGCTTCACCCTCCTACTTGCACAGCGGCTGTCCAGACTGCCATTTCCATTCTCCTGTTTCCCCTTCAGTTCATAGAGTCTAGGGTAGGGCAGCCACGGGGGGAGAAGGAACAAAGAGATAGAGAGGTTTTTGCCTCCTCTTTAAATTTTTCTGTGAGCTGAGTCGCATTTTTGAGAATCATTCTTAGCTTTAGACACCGAGGCTGACCGTTGGCAAGAACATGACTGGAGGACCAGTCATGACTCAGTCGTGACTGAGTGGCCAGAATGTCATCATCTGAGCTATGTGAGGGCCCCGTGCTGGTTGGCAGACCCGGAGTATGGGAAATTGAAGATGGACATTCTTTAGGCTTTTCTTTTGCTTCCCCTAGTTGACATTTACGCTGTCTTTCTAGCCTTGCACTGTGAGAGGTGTGCCCGGAATTACCTCATGTCAGAGCTCCACGTGCCACTTTCTTTTCTAGTCATCAGGCTTGTGCTGTTGTTTTTATTTAAGTTATCATCAGCTTAAGCTGGAGCCAGCTGTCTCACAATCTCTGGTGAAATGAGATGAGGCATAAATAAATAGAATTAATAGATTAATGATTATTCCTATATAAATAGGCTCTTAAAACGGCAGAGGACCTTGGTCTCTCTGTTGTCAGCAGTTAGGAACTGTAACAGCGAGCTGAAACCTGCAGTAATTTGGTGTTTGTCTCCATTTTCTTTCAGAACAGCACACTAGTGCCAGAAGAAGGAAAGAAATTTTGAAAGCTGCGATGAGTCTCAAGAAAAGAGTCAAGAACAATTCACAGTTTGTAAAGAGGAATGAAGAAACTTTACTTAAACAGAAAAAAAAGTCAGAATTGTGGTTATACATTTGCTTGTTGTTTTTCTATTTCCCCGACACAGAGCGCGCACACCTGTGAGCCCACACATCCTGTTTCTTTGGCGTGGCGCCTTAGCGAGAGACTGGGAATATCCCTAACTCAGTCAGATGTTACATTTGGAAAGTTGAAATTTGTAATTAATCTGTTTTGGAATAAAGAGAATAACAGGAACAACGGCCTGGTTGAGAGTCTGTTCTAGTACGTTTGGACTGGTGGGACCCCCAGGGCACTGCATGAGGACTCGGTTGGGAAGTATTGCTGACAAGGCGGCCAGCGTGTTTCTCCAGGCCTTTTTACTTTAGTCCTTTTTGCCTCTTTCCTAACAGGACTGAGAATTGCCTGGAAAAGTGAACATGTTTTCTTCTCTGGTAGTGGGCACCGTCTGTCTGCAAAGGAGCCCTGTTGATATCTGAAGGCCCCTCTGCGTTTGCCTTCAAAGTATGGCTCGGCATGCAGTGGGGAAGGGGAGGAATTGTCTTAAACGGAGGCAGGCCACATGAGTATTCTTAGGCCCTTAGAGGGAAACACGTATCTCAAGGATGTCCCTTTTGAAGTTGTGTCCAGGACCACCATTACCTGGAGGTTACATAATATCATGCAGAGAAGAAGTATTGAATAATATGGTTAAGTGTATAGACTTAACTGTGAAGCAAACCTGCTGTCACCACTGGGTTAGGGTGAGGGACATTGGGCCAGTGGCTTAAGTTCTCTAAGCCTTCTTTTCTGTAAGAGAGGTAATGACCATGCTGACGTCATATGACTAAAGGAGCTTCGTGCAACTGAAGTGCTTCGCTTAGTGCTTGGCACTTTCCCCAGTTAGCCCCTAGTTATGTACTTCCGCTCGTCACCTCTGATTCTATTAATTGGAACACCATAAATACGTTTAGGTTACTTCTGAAATGCAGGTAATCCTAACGGTATTGAATTTGGGAGGCAGAAATGATTTGAATCAGACTGTATTCCAATACAAGCTGGATTTCATTACAGTGAGGAAATTGGGATTTTTGGTTGGGCGAAAAAGAGATTCTGGAACTTTGGACTACTTCTGAATGGGATTCTATGGGTGAGAGAGGGTGATGTGGGCACTAACAGGGGAGCCTCCAAGATGGGAAGAAGGCCTCGCCTTTCCCAGAGGCTGCATCCAGAGGTGGCCCCTGGGTAGGTTTTATTTGATCCATAATGTTTTCTCAAAAACGGAATAAGCTGGTAACATTTAACAAATGGAGAAAGTAATAAAACTACAGGTTTTGGGTTCTGGATTCTCTTTTTTTTTTTTTTTTTTTTTTTTTTCATTTTTCATTTTTTGTTTTTAGAGAGGGAGAGTGCGTGAGTGAGGGAGAGAGAGGGACGGAGTGGGGAGCAGAGAATTCAATCCCATGACCCTAGGATCATGACCTGAGCTGAAATCAAGAGTCAGACCCTCAACCAACTGAGCCACCCAGGCTCCCTGGGCTTTCGATTCTCTTAAAAAAGAAAATCCGAGCCTGTGACATTGGGCCTGATTGCTACATGGCAACAGTCAGCTGGAGCCGAACAGCAGCGACTTCCTGTGGGTGGGGCCCTCTCTTTCCAGTTTGCCGGACCTCCATCCCCACAGGTATCCGTGCCACTCTCCATGGCGCCTGTGCTGTTCCACCTGCCAATTTCATGTGTCTGGCTTCTCTAGACTATGATTTTGGAAGCCTTCCTTGCTGTTAAGTTTTTGTTTCTTATCCCCCTCTGTGGGGAAAGGGTAATATTAGACTCTAGAGTGGCTCCTAGTGTCCCTACTTAGGCTGGCACCGCAACAGCTCCGTGGCAGGGGAGGATGACAGCAGGGGGAGCAGCCCACCTGGCTAGGACTTTCACACCTGTAACCAGATGTGTACAGTTCTGGAAGACAGACCAACGAGGCCCAATGGACGGAGGTGTAGAGAAGGGGTAAAGCCTGAGGAAAGAAGTACAGTGGCTGCAGGAAAGGAGGTCAGAAGACAGCTTCCAGGCTGGTCAAGGGCTGGCCTGTGGACCAGAGAGGAGCTGGGAAGTAAAGCACAGCAGCCTTGCTTTGTGCCAGGTTCTGTGCTGTGTCGAGCTATAGCAGAGAGCAAGATGGACAGTTCCAAGGGAAAGAGAAGACAGACTGCCAATCTGAAGGGCTTTCAAGGAAGCACCTTTTACCTAGAGGGAATGGGAAGGCTAAGCTGACACCTGAAGGACAAGAGGGAGCCTGTGCAGAGCTGGGAGAGAGCACTCTGGGCATACGGTCAACATCCGCAAAGGCGCTGAGGCAGGAGCTTGGCATGGCATATTCGACCTGAGGGCAGGCCAGTGTAGCTAGGGTGAGTTAGCACGGAGGAGAGTATCCTTGGAACCTAGAACAAGCACAGCTTTTAAAAGCTGTGATAGGGGCGCCTGGGTGGCTCAGTTGGTTAAGCGTCCGACTTCAGCTCAGGTGTCCCTAGTGTCCCTACTCAGGTGTCCTTAGTGTCCCTACCTAGTGTCCTTACTCACGGTTCGTGGGTTCGAGCCCCACGTCGGGCTCTGTGCTAACAATTCAGAGCCTGGAGCCAGCTTCGGATTCTGTGTCTCCCTCTCTCTCTCAGCCCCTCCCCTGATCACACTGTCTCTCAAAAATAAATAAATGTTAAAAAAGAAAATAAAAAAAATAATAAAACATGTGATAAAGGTCACAGATTTTATTTTAGGACCAATGGCAAGTTTTAGGCAGCTTGAATTTTATGCTGGGAAAGAACAGAGTGTAATAATGTGTAGTAATGATTTCAGGAATAGAATTTAGTGATTCATCACTTAACATATAACACCCAGTGCTCATCCCAACAAGTGCCCTCCTTAATGCCCATCACCCATTTAGCCCAGCCTCCCACCCAGCACCCCGCCAGGAATCCTCAGTTTGTTCTCTGTATTTCAGTCTCAGTCTCCTGAAATTTCTCCTAGACCCGTCTCTGCACTTTCTTGTAAAATCTAGTTTGTGCAGGAATTCTGCTAAGTCAGTTTAACCAGAACCTACCCCCCACCTCTATATCTGATTAGATCCCTCATCCTCTACCGACCCCCAGGTGATGTCTGATCACCCTGGCCATCTTCAGCAGGGATCTTGTTAGGTCCATTTAGCCAGAAGCCATCCCTGCTCTTTGGCTATAAATTCCCACTTGCCCATGCTGTATTCTGAATTGAGCCCGGTTCTATGCCAAGGTCTCTCTCGCCCTAGTGCAGTAGTCCTGAATGAAATCTTACTATTTTTACTATGTGGCTCTGGTTTTTCTTTGACCCTCTAGTCGTGCTGAGCCTGGCTCTCTCTAAGGAGTATTAAACATGGTGGTTTAGAGTCCAGCTGACCTGCTTGATTAGCTCTGTGCCTTCCTTATCCCTCAGGACCTTAGTTTCCCATCAGTAAAAATGGGGATACTACCTCTGAGAGCTTTATAAGGATTAAATGAGGTCACATCCAAAACACATACCGCAGTGCCTGGCACTTAGCCTTGACCTCAGTATGTGCTCTGATCAGTGTAGGTGTTGGTATCACCATTATTTCCTGTGCATCGTTAATAGGATCACAGTAAGCAGTTTGTACCAGGTCCACATGTTTATTTGCTTGATTGTTTAATTCGCTTGATTCCCCAGCTCCCATTTCCTGAGGGACCTGAAATCGTGAAACCACAGAAGAGCACTACCATGGAATGAGGAATCGGTTCCCAGCTTTGCTCCCTCTGGGCCCGTGGGACCTGGCTGAGGCGCCTGACCTCTGTGAGGCCGCCCCTCCCTGCCTTTCTCCAGAGGGCTGTGGGAGGGAGCAAATGAAGTAATGGATGGAAACCTCTTTGTGAACTTTAAGTTAATACAAACATTAAGGGATTATTATTAAAAGCGACAAGTCCCCCACTGATTAGAGCATTTCTTTAGGGGGAAAAAATAACACTGGGTCTTAAGTAGGACCCCCCACAGGAATGGGAAGCTCCTGGCCCCTCTGTGGGGAGGGGTTAAGTCTTTGAAGACACCATTAGTGTTGCAGTTAATGGTGATAAAGCACCGGAATTGTTTCCATCATGGTTTTATTCCTTTATAATCGTATTCGCCTTAAAAACCACAAGTAGCAGTGGGTCCCAGTGGTCATTATTTCATTTGAAAAACTAATTGGAAGCTGGGAGAGTCCTCAGTTTTTGTTTTTGTAGGGGTGGAGAAAAGAGATGAGCAGGTGGGTCTGGGGGAAGGAGGGGGCCTCGGGCTGGCCATGGCCAGCCCACCATTCAGCAGCTTGCCCACCATTCAGCAGCTTCCTCCTTTGTTCTCCTTCCTTGGCAGGTTCTCGGCCTGCCCGCCTCTCTTGGTTGAAGTGGACTGCCAGCCCTCAATGGCCAGCCTTCTTCTCTGGAGGGGGCTTTTGTCCCCCATTGTTGGTATGGTCTCCTCAGCAGAGCCGCCACAGTGGTCCCCTGCAGAGCCTTTCCCACGCCCGACATTCTTTCTTGGAGGGTAAACTGGGGGCTCCCAGGGAGAGCAGGTGGTCTAAACCCTGTGAAGAATCAAGCTGGCTTTACAGTTCTGGTGCAGGGAGACGGGACACCTGCCTGCCAGGCCCGACGTCAGAGCTGTATGTCTCCAGCTGCAGAATGACTGGGAGTGGGGGTTGCTGGTCTCTGAGTCCCCATCAACTCCAAAATGCTGTGATTCTTCCTGTACTTTTAATCAAAATAGACGTCCCATCATCCAGACTTTCCATAAGGTTTTTTTTTTTCACTTATAGCAAAATCCACAAATCTTAAGTGTACAGCTCAATGATCGTTTATATCTAACTACACTGGTGTAACCATTGCTCAGAGCAAAATATAGAACAATTTATCTCCCCGGGAAGTTGATGGATTCTAAGAGGCATGTGTAGGGTATCTGGCCCAGGTGAAATGGTTCATAAATAGAAAAAGCTGAATAACCGGTGACCTAGGTACCTGTGGTCAGTGGCTTCAGTTCTTTGCTCCCCTTTATAGCAAAACCTCAAGGGCACCTGGGTGGCTCAGTCAGTTAAGCATCTGACTTCGGCTCAGGTCATGATCTCAAGGTTCATGGGTTTGAGCTCCGCATCGGGCTCCGTGCTGACAGCTCAGAGTCCGGAGCCTGCTTCGGATTCTGTGTCGCCCTCTCTCTCTGCCCCTCCCCAACCTACACTATCTCTCTCTCTCTCTCTCTCTCTCTCTTAAAAATGAAAAACATTTAAAAAAATTTTTTAAAAACCTCAAAAGAATTAGTTCTACCAGCATTATTTCATAGAGATATAATGCAAGCCACATGGGTGATTTTTAAATTTTCTAGTAACCACCGTAAAAAAGTAAAAAAAAAAAAAAAAAAGAGGAGCGTCTGGCTCGGTGGAGCATGGGACTCCTGATTTCAGGGTTGTGAGTTCAAGACCCATGGTGGTGTAGATGTTACTTAAACAAACAAACAAATAAATAAATAAAAATTTTTAAAGAAAAGTTCCTTTTTTTAAAATTTTTTAATGTTTATTTTTGAGAGACAGACAGTGCGAGTAGGGGAGGGGCAGAGAGATGGAGACACAGAATCCGAAGCAGGCTCCAGGCTCTGAGCTGTCAGCACAGAGCCCGAAGCGGGCCTCAAACCCATGAACCATGAGATCATGACCTGAGAGGAAGTCTGATGCTCAACCGACTGAACCCCTCAGGCGCCCCAGTTATTTTTTAAAGAAAGATATTTAGAAAAAAAAGTAAAAGAGAATCAGGTGAAATTAATTATAATGTCTTATTTAACCCAATATATCTAAAACATTATTTTAATACATAACCAATATTAAAAAATGTGGTATTTTGTATTCTTTTTTCATACTGTTTTTGAAATTGGCATCTATTTTACACTTACAGCACATTTCAGCTTGTACTAGACACATTTCGAGTGTTCAGTAGCCACATGTGACTAATAGCTACCATGTTGGATGGCAGGTGTATAACTACCGGCTCTGATTCCTCTCCTACCACTTGCTCTTGAATCCACTTGAGTCAGACTTCTGCCTCTACCGCTGCACCTAATTTGTTCTTGCCAATGTCATCAGGGCTTCTATGGTCCCTTCCTTGGTCAGTTCTCAACTGCCTTGACCCATCAGCAGCATTTGGTACACTAGGTCACTCCCTTTTTGAAACACTGTCTTTGGTTGGCTTCTGGAATTCCTCTCCTGTAGTTTTCCTGTTGTCTCAACTGCCTGCGCTTTCTTAGTCTCCTTCACTGGTTCCTCATCTCTCTGCCAAACCTTCGATGTAGGGGTGCCCTGGGCTCAGTCCTTGGACCTCTTCTCTATGCTTTCTGTTCTTCCTTCGTGATCTAACCTACTATGCCAACTTTCAAGACCACCTAAATGGTGATGGCTGCCGAACCAAACCAGCTGCCCAGACCTCCCTCCTGACTCCAGACTTGTATATCCAGGTGTCTACTTAACATCCTCTCTTGGACTGTCAAGAGGCACCTCAGACTCAACAGATCCAAATCCAAACTCCTAATTCTGCCTGCAGCTCCTAATTCTGCTTCCAAACCTCCTAAATGGCAACTCCATCCTTCCAGTGGCTCAGGCCAAAAACTTTGGAGTATTCTTGACTTCATTCCAATCCCCACACCCTATCCATCAGCAAATTAGTTCTCCCCTAAGAAAGTATCCAAAATTTGGCCCTCTCTCAGAGTGATTTTAAAGTCAGGTCAGATCATGTAATTCTTCTGCTTAAATTTAGTGACAGCTCCCATCTCGCCAAGAGT
The DNA here is from genome assembly GCA_028646485.1 of Cryptoprocta ferox. Taxonomy (NCBI): domain Eukaryota; kingdom Metazoa; phylum Chordata; class Mammalia; order Carnivora; family Eupleridae; genus Cryptoprocta; species Cryptoprocta ferox. The sequence goes on along the minus strand of CM053576.1, from coordinate 20,953,272 downwards.
GAGATCCCAAGTCCTTACCATGGCTTCTGAGGATCCCCACAAGCTGGCCTCCAACTCTCTTTCAACCCCCTTTCCTTCCACTCACACCCTCACAATGTTCTAGCTAGCCACACTGACCTCCTTGCTCTTTCTCCTTCCATGCTCTTGCTTCACGGCCCTGGTGTTGGGTTTTCACTCTGCGTGGAATGTTCTTTACCCAGATACTCACAAAGCCAACCCCCTCTCTTCCTTCAGGCCTTTACTCAAATGTCACCCCCTCGCTGAGGCCATCCCTGGCCAGAGCACAGCACAAATGTGGATTCTAGATACAAAAATGCCCTCCCATACTCTTCAACCCCTTAAATGTTTCTCCTTTGCAACTGCCACCATCTAACATTTCTTTACTTGTTTTTATTATTCTTCCCCCTCATTAGAATATAAGGTCTAGGAGACCAGGTGCTTTGCCTATTTGCTCATAATTGTATTCCCAGTGCCTAAAACAGTGCCTGGCACATAGTGGATACTCTATAAATATTTGTTGAATGAATAAATGATATTGTTCATGGATGAACAAGTCACCAGTGGATGAAGGATAACTGGCCCGGAGTGGATGGATGTGGTTGAGAGCCTGGTTCTGCACTGGCCTGCCTGGGTTGGAATCCCTGTACTCTCACTTGTCAGCAGTGACCTTGGCAGTTCAGTTACCTTTTCTGTGCCTCAGTGCTTTGTCTGTGAGATAAAGATATCTCACATCAGGCTGTGTGAGGAGCATATGAGATTCAATGCATGAAGCTTCCCAGCCAGCACTGCACGTATTTGGTAAATGTTAGCTATTTTTGTAGAATACCTTGTAATACCTCTTTGGGAAATGTAACTGTGTAAATCATGTAAAAATTAGGCGGAAGATAAAAGGAAATTAGATGCAGAACAGTATGGGGGAATTTTATTGTGTTTATGAAGGAAAAAGTAGGTCAGAAATTAAATAGGATTAACCAGATGCAGTTGTGTTTTGGCTGCAGGTAGCATAAAACACAGGTGGGGTCTTCATCCTTGGGAATTCCTGTTGCAGAAAGAAAGATAAAGCTCAACTAGGGAGACTGAAACAAGGGTGAGTTTGGGCAAGACACCTGGAACGAGGGTGACAGGTGCTCCAATGTCAGGGCTAGCCGTTGGGGTTCCAGAAGAGGCAATGTGAAATGAAGGAAGGATCTCATGGGTTCCAGCACCGCGAACGTCAGTCTTGGCTCCAGCTCAGCTAACCCACTCCCACGGAGATCCTGGGACAGTTACTTCCTCTCGAAGTAGCCACCTCAACCCCCAGATAGGGTTAGATTAGGTTCTTCCTTCCGGCACGTGCCAAGAGCACTCCCCGATCTTCCCTGATACCCA
>CM053576.1:20919310-20951404 GCA_028646485.1 Cryptoprocta ferox | reverse complement strand
TTTGCTTAGCAGAGCACCGTGCCTTTGGAGAGGAGGAGATTCTTTCCTTTTCCTGGCAACCCATGGGGAAGGAAGCCTGCGAGGTCCCTAACTAGACACACACATTCCTACCTGTGCTGCTGCAGCAGGGCCCCCAGGATGCCGTCCAATGCCACCTGCTTCTGGCCTGCCCACACGCTGTCCACCTGACGGCCAAGCCGTACCTTTGCTCCTTGCTCCTGGTTTCTCTCTCTGTTAGATTAGAAAAAGAGCAGCAGTTGAGGTTGCTATTTGGGTAGGATGTAGAGAAGCCTGGGAAAGGCCAGGGCAAAGTAAGCAGAACAGGTGTGTCCTTATATCTATTCCAGTGTCTGGTGTGGATGCTTCTACCCCAACCCAATTAGATTCAGCAACACTTAGGAAGGCACTTGATCTAGTAGTGAAGAGTATAGGCTGTGAAATACAGATTTACAAAACACCTCCCCACAGATTACTTATTAATTATGAAGGGAGAATGTTAACTTTCCAGAGGAGAAACCTGGAAGACGTCATGTTAACTATGTGATTAAAGTTACCATCACCAATAATGGGACAAATTGACATCATGTGCCTCCTGATATAATGCACCAAGAAGGAACAATATCACTGCTATGAATGCATAACCTGAATCTAATCATGAGGAAGCATCAGACAAATCCAATATGAGAGATGTAGGGACATTCTATAAAGAATAATTGATCTTTACTAATAAAAAATGTCAATGTTACGAAAGACTGAAGAACAGTTCCAGATTAAAAGAAACTAAACAGACATGGCAATCAAAAGTAACCCTCACCTGGATTGGATCCTGGATCCGGAAAATCAAAAATTGCTATAAAAGACATTTTGGGAAAACCGGTGAAATGTGAACGTGTACACTAAGTGATAATTACACTGTGATTATATCAGAGAATGTCCTGTTGTTAGCTGTTCGGAGACATCGTGTAGTGCTATTTAAGGGCAAACGGTTGTGATGACCACAGTTTATACTTTCAAATGGTTCAACAAAGTAGTAACAAAGTGTACGTGCTTTTGTATGTGTGTGTAAGCAAATGTGATAAAATATTATTAATTGCTGAAGATAGGGAAAGAGGATATGGAAGTCCACTGCATTATTGTTGCAGCTTTTCTGTATGCGCCAAACTTTTTCAAAATAAAAAATATACAGGCTCTGATGTAGGCTCTTTGGATCCTAGCTCTTTGGTGTGTGTCTTTTAGAAGCTATTAACTGCCCTGTAAGATGGGAGTAAACAGTACCTACTTTGTAGTGTTGTTACAGGTAAGAAACCAAGAGCAATGGCTAATACTACCAAGGGCTCCTTGTGAGCTCAGCACTGTCCTGAATGTATGTAAATGTCCCAGGGCAGAGCCTCTGTGTCCAACACAGAATCACGATCAGATGGTAACTACTGGTGTTATTACTGTTGGAGCCTAACGTGGAGAGAAGCACACAGTTGGTGTCCAACAATCATGTCATAATTAGAGGTAAACTGGGCCTTCACATTAGGGCCTTTCTGCTATGGCAAATCCAGAAATGAAGATGCTGTGTCAGGGAAGGGACCAAAAGTCCCTCCAAACTCTGATGCTTAGACGTATGGAAAAACAGTCGCTAGACCTTCTGCTTACCCCTGCTGCCTGCTCATGATGTCCTGCAGTAGCTTGCGGGCAGACAGCTGGCCCAGCACCTTCCGGTAGCTGTTGGTGAAGATGGCGTCTGCATAGCGAGGCATTCTATATGGAAGGAGCCAGAGGTCAAAGGGCCGGGTGGCAGGGCCAGGTGAGGAAACAGGGGTGGGGTAGAGGGTACTCACCATGTGCCTGTAACGTCCTTCTGCCCTTTGCCCTACTCAGCCCCAGAGAGGGTAGGACGCAGGGCAGGGAGGCTTCTCTGGGACTCAGGATCTGCCCCTCTCCCAAAGATAGGCAGCGAGGGGCTGCCTGAGGAGATGGCTGGGGGCCAGCTTAGGGCTCTATTCTGCATGCCCTAAATCATCCCCCACCAGGTTGCAGGGATGGTTTGGGGACATTGGGTATCTAGGCCCTGGTGGCAGGACTGCTCACCTGAGGGGCAGGGGTGGCAGGGAGCAGTGGGAGCCACTGCTGAGGGTGAGGATCACCAGGAAGAACACCCAGAGCTGCATCCTTCACCCCTGCGGTGGCTCCTGGAAAACAACAGAGGGAGAAGGTCAACTGTAGTCACAAGGATGCCCTTTGCTGGCTGGACCCAGCCCTGGGCTTGGCTCTATGCAAGCCTTAGTCCTTGTCGTTTGGAAGTGGTGAGGTAGGAAAAAGAACCCAGACTCTGGAAGTCAGACAGACCTAGGTTCAAGTCCTGCTTTTGCCAGTCACAAGCTTTAACCTCATTTCCTGCATCTGTAAAATGGGCATGATAAGCTACCCTGCGGACCCCATAGGGATGAATGGAAAATTAATGATATTGGTGGAACTGCCCCTTGCTGTGAGGCATTATATGTAGGTTTCAGGCCTCAGCAAGGGTTAGGGGGGGTACCTTCCCCTAATCTCCTAAGTCACCCCACCCACTGTGGCATTTGACTGCAGTAAGCAGGGCCAACAGCTCAGGCTCTGAGTCAGACAAACCTCAGTTCATATCTGGGCTCCACCATCACCAGCTGTGTGTCCCAGGACATGTGGCTTCTCCTTTCTGGGCCTCAGTTTCCCTATCCATAAAATGGGGTCTATGACTATACTGACTGCATAGGGTCCTTGTGAGGCTGAGATGAGAGTCGCTTGGCACGTAAGGAATTCTCCCAAACACTTTTGCTGCGATGACCTCAGATCAGACCCTCTGGAGGGGGCGGGCTCTCATCCTGTTTGGTTCTGCGTGAAGTCAGAGCGAAGGGAAAGCTATGCTTCTCACTCCAGACATTTCAATTTTGCTAAAGGGTTTTAGCCTTGGAAGAGACCAGGGAGCCTGGGGAGCCAGTGGGGCAGAATCATCTAATAGATCATGCAATTACTCTTAATGGGGTCCTGCTGAGACCGTGCTCTGCAGGCAATGCGAGAAAGAGCCCACCTCAGCGGGGGAGGAGCCTTCACGGTCAACCCAAACCTGCCCAGTGCAGAAGCAGGGGTGACTCGGCTACCTAGGAATTGGGTCTCCCCACCTCTTATGCCCTCCTCAGTAGAACATCCATTCCATGGGGCTACAGGCCCATGCAGGGACCCAACCGGCCCAGAGAGGGGCAGGAGCCCATCCTACTCCAACCTCACCCCATCTTCCATGTTCTCTCCCGTCCTGTTGAAGAGTGATTTCCAGCAGGCAGGGCCAACACTGGTGGAATCCACCTTCCTTTTCTGGTCTCGCCCACCCTCTTAGGGCATCACCTCCTTTCTACCAGACACCAGAATCTTGACTAACCCAGGGAGCATCTGCAGAGCTGGCTCAGAGCCACTTGAGACTCTACACCTCCAGAGCAGGAGGGAGCAGCCCTCCAGGCCTCACTCTGTCTCCCCGGACCAACAATCCTCCAGTTTCTGCTCAAATGCTCTCTGCCGGTGAGTGACAGGGAGCTCACTACCTCCAAGCCAGCATGTGCTATTTCCAGACAGCTCTTCTTGTTAGGAAGTTTTTCTCATCATGTCAAGTGCAAAAAGACGTGTTAAGCCTCTACTCTTCTGGTAAGGACTGGAGGAAAGATGAGAACAGGGCATTTGTCCACCCCTCCCTCGCCCCAGCTTTGACATCTACCTGCCATGCCACCCACAGCTTCTACACCTTCATCCACAGGACAAAGGTTTGCATCTGACTTAGGCCTTTGTTCCCCAGACCAAGGATCTCAGTCTTCTGTCCTCTTCATCACATCTGGCCCTCCTTCTCCCAGTCTGGTTCCAGGCTGCCTCTCTAGCAATGTAATTTCCTAAGCAGGGAGTTCTTTGGAGGGAAGGAGGGCCCCTTGACATGAGCCCTCTTTTTTTCTGTCTCCTGGCTAGACTTTCTTGCCTTCTTTGCTGCTGGTCTTTAAAAAATTTTTTTAAATGTTCATTTACGTATTTTGAGAGAGAGAGATAGAGAACGATCAGGGGAGGGGTAGAGAGAGGGAGATAGAATCCTAAGCGGACTCCGCACCATCTGCGTAGAGCCCGACACGGGGTTCGAACCCATGAACCGTGAGATCATGACCTGAGCTGAAACCGAGAGTCAGACGCTCAACTGACTGAGCCACCCAGATGTCCGAGCTGATCTTTTAAAGACCTGGGCACATCCAGGCCCCTAATCATTTCATCCCCCTGCTCAGAAGCCCTGGTTGCCCACTCCCTCTAGAGCAAAGCCCAACCCCCTGCTCTTGGACGAAGTTCTCCTTTGGCATCCCTACCTCCCGCCCCTTCTCCTGCATCCTGTAGCCCCTGTACTCCCCTGGCCTGCACAGCCCACCCTCACACTAGCCCTCTGGAGCAGGTATCACGGTCTTCATTTTACAGCTAAGGAAACAAGCCCAGAGAGGAGAAGGACCTTTTTTCCATGGTCCACCATCAAATTAGTTTCTGAGTGGGCATTTCAGAATGGGCCTCAAAGTTCCCAGACCAGCAGGCCCCTCCCGCTCCTTGGGGCAGCCTCTCAGATACAATACCCTATTCACAGCGCTCCCTATTCAGCTCTCTATTCATGCGCGGGCGCTGCAGAATTCGTCACCTGCACATGGGAAGCAGTTCTGAAACATGGAGAGCTTTTGCTCTTTGTCACTGGGTCTCCAGGGAAATACAAAAAAGGGACACAAACAGGAACGCCTGCTTGGTTGGCGCCTTTCTATGCACATCCAGTGGTTTGGGGGAGTTGAAAATAACCTGATATGAAGGCAGACTTTGGAGGGCAAGTCATAGTAAGTTCTGTAACCCCCAGCTTCTTTGGAATGAGGCTGAACAACTATATGGTCTGGTCAACAAAGAGGCACCACATTTGCTACAAACCGTGTGCCCCAGGGATGGGTCAAGACACCATTGCAACCTCTAGGCTGTGAGAACCTAATCTGTGGGGTTGCAAAATTCCGCTGGACAAAGTTGGGAAGCAACAAGAATTCTCTCGCTTATGGTCCAATGAGAATAGAGGTTGCATCGCCAAGGATAAAAAAGCTATTGACAGACATATTCCATGAGAGCAGTCTACAGAGACAGAATTCCACTGACTTAAGTGTAGTACAAATCCAACAGCATCCTCAACAACTCCTTGATAGCTCCAAAGATATGTGAAGGTTTATCATCTATCCTTATAAGTATCAGTTAGCTTTCCACAGTGTTGACAAGTGAATTCTGTGGTTAGATCTAATTGAGGTCATCTGGATTCAGAGTAAATGGACACTTGATCTACATTAGTTGGCACCTCTTGCCAGCCTCTATGCCAAGGATGCCACAAGAATTCTCCAGATCCACCTTCAGCTAAGGGCAGAGGTCAGGTCTCTGCTAGTGCTCGAACTAGCAAGGCCACTTTTGAACACCTAGGAAGAAAATATTTTACCTTTCTTTTTTATTTTAAGTTTATTTATTTACTTTGAGAGAGAGAGAAAGTGCGAGCAGGGGAGGGGCAGAGAGAGAGGGAGAGAGAGAATCTCAAGCATGTTCTGCCCTGACAGCGCAGAGCCCGATTTGGGGCTCCAACTCCACAAACTGTGAGATCATGACCTGAGCCAAAACCAAGAGTCAGATGCTTAACCAACATAGCCACCCAGGTGCTCCTCTTTTACCTTTCGTAAACATTCTGCTTTGTAATTTAAGAACGCTGAAGCACTGATGTCCCGATGCAGTTTATAAACTGTTTCAGCAATGGCGTTCCACATTGAAAGAGGTCTAAGTTTTTAATGAGGAAGCATCTTGAATTGTCACTCAAAAGAGGGACACCCCACCTCCTTCCAGAAAGGGTTTGAGGCAGCTTATGGTGAAAGACACAAATACTTTGGGACCATCAAATCATGGATCAAGAGACAAGCGTGGGGGGAATGGAGTGTTCCAGGGGCAGATAATTGTGTCTGAAACCTCACGTAAGGAGCGCAGCTGCAATCGAGCAAGAAAGCAAAACGTTATCAATTTCCAGGCAATTATGTTGAATGGGTTCGGAGCAATAGATGGGCGATATTGATTTGCACAGCCACTTGGGTCCTTCCCGATCCATGGCAGAACCCCAAGGTTGATGGGAGAATCTAGCCAGCTCATGTATTGCCCCAGATACCCACCTGCGCACCCGGGAAGGAGCGCTGAGACTTCATCCGTCCCCTGACAGACCCCTGGAACACATCTGTCTGCCTGCCCCTCCTCCACGGTTGAGGTGCAGTGTATCCAAGACAACCTCAACATGGCATCAACCATCAAAAGCATGTTCCAGAGCCCCGAACAGGGGTCTGGATGTACTCACTAGTCCACAGGTGACGAGGATGATGGTGGGCCTCTTTTGACTTTGTGTCTCTGAGTTGGTGAGAAGGTCGACCGTCTTGCCCCCATCCAGCCCAGCCCTCAGGATCCCCCTCTCTCACCTCTGATATGGCAGATGTCCCCTCTGCTATGAGGCGTGCTCCAGCCGCCTGGACCTGGGGCTCGGCGTTTGCTCGGCGGCTGCGTGGCGCTCCCATCATTTATACCCTCATTTTCGTAAGCGTCACCAGCGTCAGAGAGTCAATTACCCACAAGTCAACCAAAGGACCGTTTTTAGCATCACACTGACAAACCCTAATAGGGGAAAGAGGTTTTCCCCCTTGCAGATGAAGACCTGTATGGAACTTTCCCTTTAGGGACAGAGCACCAAGTTATGATGTTATTCCGAGGGGAATAGAGAATGTAATACTGCTTCTCCAGTAATTGGAGTAATCATACCAGTGAAACACCAAAGGTTCATTTACTCTCTCAGTTAAATGTGCCTTTTAAAAAGGTGATATAATTTTGTTTTGTCCATGTGCAACTTTACCTCACTTTCAGGGAGTCCACTTATTACAGGTGAGTGTTTTTCTCTCCTTAGCACGGAGTTGCATGCTATCTCTCTTGTCCAGTTATCAAGATTTCCCCCTATTCGATTTACATCTGCCGTGGTCATAGGCCAGCGTAGGCAGCTAGCCCAGGGAGCACCTGTTCTCATGTGTCAAGGCAGCCAAACACGGAAGGAGATGGAAAACCTTGGGAGGGTTGTTGTGTTTCCAGATATTACTAGCCTGTAGCTAAAGAGTCTTCGAGAATGGCCTAAAAGCGTGTGAGTCAGAAACGCCCGTTTCCCACACGGCTGTTGTGGGGGAGTAGAAAGAGCGCAAGCTTCGAGTCCAGAGCCCTGCCCGCCCCTCCTGTGTCTGTGAGTCACGACCTCTGTGACCCTCAGCAAGTTACTTCTGCCCTCCAGATCTCAGTTTCTAAACTTGGAAAAGTGAGGGCTGCCAGAGAATAGCAGCTTTCAAACTTAAAAAAAAAAAAAATGGTGGCGCAGAACTTTCTTCGGGAATCTTCTATGGAAATGCAGTATATAAAGCAGATTGAAAACAGGAAACCGCTCTGGTTGAAGAGCGGGGAGTGAAGACTCCCTTTGGCTGTCTCTGGGGTACCTCCATGGGCCATGGAACCAGTAGTTTCTGAAAGAACCTCTTAGCAATGATATGCTGTGAGCCTCCTTCATAGCCTGCATGGAGCCATGTTCTTGGCACAGAGCACACATGGGGTGTTTCCCACAGAAGCAGGGACTGAGTGGCTTGTCACCGTGCCAGCCTGGACACAAAGTGGTCAGATCAGGCCAGGTCCCCAGGGACTAAGAGAGGGCGGATGGAGCATTTGGGAGCCCCCTGGGCCATAGATTCTCATATGCTCAGGAGGTGTGAGGTTATCTCATACGCTCAGGAGGTGGGGACCACCTAGAGCTGAAAACCCACAATGGACACCAGGCCAGAGTGCAGATGTAGGACACACGGAATTGGCTGGAGAAGCCATGGGGATCAGAATGCTACCTTAGTTGAAGCTCTGTTGCCAAGCATTGCGCTAAGGACTTCATGCCTCTTCTCAGTTTTCTCGTCTGTAAGAGGAGAGTGATAGGGCTCAGCTCATGAGGCTGCTGAATGAGGATTAAATGTGCCAGTGCAGGGGCGCCTGGGTGCTCAGTAGGTTGAGCGTCCGACTTCGGCTCAGGTCATGATCTCACGGTTTGTGGGTTTGAGCCCTGTGTCAGGCTCTGTGCTGACAGCTCAGAGCCTGGAGCCTGCTTTGGATTCTGTGTCTCCCTCTCTCTCTGACCCTCCCCTGATCATGCTCTGTCTCTCTCCCTCTCTCAAAACTAAATAAAACATTTAAAAAAAAATGTTTTTAAATGTGCCAGTGCATAAGGTACAGTCCTGCTATGGAGTAAGTCTCAAAAATTAGCTCTCACTTACCATTGTTACTATTGTAGTTGTAATAAGCGAGAAAACAGAGGCACAGGGATGTTACCCACTTATCCACAGTCACACACCTGGACAGTGGTAGAGCCAGGACTCAAACAAAGGCTTCTGACTCCCAAATCCAGTGCCCCACACCAGGCAGGCTAATGTCTCCTAAGGATGTTCCTTGGCCCACCGGGTCTTCTACTCTTTTTTAAAGAATGTTAACAGTTTTGCTTTTTAATTTTTATTTTATTATTTTTAATTTTTAAACACTTAACAATTTTTTTCAACATTTATTTATTTATGAGAGACAGAAATAGAGTGTAAGTGGGGGAGGAGTAGAGATAGAGGGAGAATCCAAAGCAGGCTCCAGGCTCTGAGCTGTCAGCCCAGAGCCCAATGTGGGGCTCGAACCCACAAACTGTGAGATCACGGCCTGAGCTGAAGTCGGATGCTTAACAAATTGAGCCACCCAGGCGCCCCTATTTTTATTTTTTTTAAGTTTACTTATTTATTTATTTTGAGAGAGACAGAGACAGCACAAACAGGGGAGGGGCAGAGAGAGAGGGAGAGAGAGAATCCCAAGCAGGCTCCACACTGTCAACACAGAACCAGACACTGGGCTCAAACCCATGAAACTGGGAGATCATGACCTGAGCTGAAACCAAGTGTCAGACACTTAACTCACTGAGCCACCCAGGCGCCCCGAGAACTTTAACAGTTTTATTGAGGTATATATAACTCATACACCATAAAAGTCACCTGTTTGAAGTTTATGGTTAAACAAGTTCTCCTAAGTTTATAAAATTGTGTCACTATCACACAACCCTGTTTAGAATACCTCTGTTATCCCAAAAGTTCCCTTTGGCCCATTTGCCATCAATTCTCACTCCAACCCCAGCCTCAGACAACCACTGATCTGCCTTCTGCCTCTATAGTTTTACCTTTGCCAGAAAGTTCATGTGAATTGTGGAGTCACATAATATGTACGCGTTGCTGTCAGTCTTCTTTCACTCAACTACCTGTTTTTGAGATTCATTTGTGTTTGACCCATATTGATAGCCTGTTCCACTTTATTGCTCAGTGCCTTCCATTGTACGGAAGGCTGACAGCTTGTTTACGCATTTACCGCGATGGACATTTAGGTTGATTTCAGTTTGGGGCTATTATGAAAAACGCTGCGTGAACGTTCATGTAGAAGACTTGGCACGAACATGTGCTTTGATCGCTCTTGGGTGGTGACCTAGGAGAGGAACTGCTGGGCCATATGGTAAGTGAATGTTTCGCTTTTGAAGGAGCTGCCGAACTATTTTCCAAAGTGGCACCCCCATTTCCATTCCTGCCAGCCGTGATGCAGAGCTCCCTGGGCAGTTCTTAAACTAGCACTTCATTACCCCGCAAACACCTAGGAAGCACTGAATTAGGCCCACACAGAGCTCGCTGGATTAGGTGTTTGCCAGTCCCTGAAGGCCTGGTCCTATTTCTAATCTTGGGAGAGTGGGATGGGCCTTTCCCCCTGCATGGCATTTTCTTGGGTGCTAGGAGGGAAGTGGCATGTGCTTATACTCCGAGCTGCAGGAGGCAGGCATGTGAGAAGCTGAGTAATTTACCTCAGGCAGGGAGATTGAGACAGACATGCGGTTAAATGGGTTAAATGTCCCAAGAAGCGAGACAAGGGAAAAGTCTCGCTGAAGCTGGGAGAGCATCGGGGGGAGCAGAGAGAAGCCTAAAGCCTAAAGCAGAGAGAAACATGAGGCCAACGGATTTAGATTTGAAACTCAGCTCTACCAGTTGTAAACCGTGTGATTCTGGGCCAGGGGTTTCTTCTTCTCTGAGCCTCGGTTACCACATCTGTACAATGGGGGTGATCATATCTACCTCTCCCCAGGTTGTTGTGAGGATCAGAAATACGCTTGTAAAGTGTCTGATGCCCGAGGCAGAAGGCGGCTGTTACTGTAGTTCTTAATGATCAGAGTGGAGCTCTGAAAGCTGGGCAGGGTGGTGGCGAGGACAGCAGGAGCCATCTGGGATGATGGGCTTCATTTGTAGTAGATTCTCAAACCCCTTGAGGCAGAGGATGAGGGAAGAAGCGAGAGCAAGCCCTGAGAGCGCAGCCCCCTCCACCCATCCTGCAGCCGGCGCCCCATCCTTATCCTCTGAGAGGTGGTGGGAACGCCTGGCTCACCACCCGGCTTTCTTCCCAGGACGGGTTTTAACCCAGAGTTAATTAGCGATCGTGCCTGCGCTAGGGGCTGGGGACTTGAGACATGGAAAAAAAGGGCCCCAGAGAAAGGCAGGCTTTAAAAGTTCCCGAAAGGCTGGGGCAGAGAGGCTCCGCTGGGAGAGAGACAAGCCTCGCATTTGTGTTGCAAATTTCCAGTGTGTTGGAGCCAGCCATTCAAGGAGGGTGATGCTGAAGGCAGTGGGCCTGGGGGTGGGGAGGGCAGAGGAAGTCGACAAAGGGGGCCTGTCTGAGGGCCTCAGACCCTGCTTTGTAAAAGCTCCTTTCATCGCCCTCCCTGGATGATGGCTGCATTCCCAGCCCGAGGCCAGTGTGCAGGGAAGGGGAAGGCCTGGACCCCAGACTCCCAGATTCCCTTGACACTCCCCACCTAGTGAGCCTTCTAGGCCTGTTTTCATGGATTCGGCAGCAGCAGCTGTCACAGGAGCGCTCATGAGTCCTATGTCAGGGTGAGGGATCAAGGTTCAAATGGTTGGCCTTGTTGGGTAGCCTCAGGCAAAGTCACCTAACATCCATGAACCTCAGTTTCCCCTTCTGTAAAATGGGGCTGATGGGGTCCTTTCTCCTACTTCCTATCCTACCCAAGCAGAAGTGCCTGTGATTGGTTGGTGATCCAATAACCATCAGAAGTTCATCTCCTTCTGGAAAAGTCTGCATTTGAAAAGGTCATTAGGAGAGCTTTTTTAAAGAGGTGAAGTTGATTGTACTTAGCAAATCAATTAAGCAATTCCGGGATGCTTGGAAATGTTACTCCCATAAGTATTTTAAACAATCACCTTGCGTGGAATCTTGAGGCCTGCGCCATGCTGGTTATGAATGCTAACCAGGCTGGTTTTCTGGGTTGGTGGGTGCGATGCAGGTGTCTGGTACGCTGGCACAGGAAGTCTGTCCCCAGCCGATCCTGTAGGCAAGCTCTCCCCGGTGGAGATGTGACCAGCCTTTAAAGACCTCCTTGGAGCCCACCTCTCCAAGAAGCATTCCCACACCCTGCTCCTCCCTCCTGGCCTTGCTTTGGTTGACTGGTTGTTTATGCGGAAGTGTCTCCTTTCCTGAGACATGCGGGATGTCTGCAACCAGATCTAATTAAAAATGTTTTAATATTTATTTATTTTGAGAGAGACAGAGAAAGAAGATACATAGGTGCATGAGCTGGGGGTGGGGGGGATGGGAGAGGGAGAGAGAAGAAACCCAAGCAGGCTCCACGTTGTCAGCACAGAGCCCAAAGTGGGGCTCAATTCCATGAACTGTGAGATCATGACCTGAGCCAAAATCAAGAGTCAGACGCCCAACCGACTGAGCCACACAGGTGCCCCACATCTGATTAATTTTTGAGCCCCCTAAAGCCTTCTTTCTTTTCCCAGCTTTATTGAGATATAACTGGCATATGTAAAGCTTGATAATGAAGGTGTGTTTCTGAGACCAGCAGTAACAGTTATCTCCCGGGAGTTTGTTAGAAATGTAGAATCTCGGGCTCCACCCCAGACTGACTAAATCAGAGGCCAAATCCTCTTTGTTCTAGGATTTCAAAGGCATCAGGTCCCTAAGATGGTCTCTGAAGGCTCTGTGATTCTCGAACCAGGGAGGAGGGACGTGACTGCAGGCAGCCGGGAGATGTCGCTGTTCCCCAGTCTTCGGGGGGATGTCAGGCTTCCCTGCAAACACCAGAGGCTCCAAGTGCTGGGTTTTGTTTCCTGTGAAATCCAGGAGCACCAAGGGGTCCAGGTTGGTCATGTATGTCAGATCACCCCCTCTTCAGCCACCTGGGCTGCCTATCTTTCTCTGCCCGTTTCCTTCCCTGGCTTCTCAGCTGTGTTTCCAGTTAGGGGAGGCTGTGTGCTCCCCACCCCCATGAGAAAGCCCAAGGGGGAAAACCCAATACCTGGAGCCTTCTTCACGCCTGGCTCATCAGGCAACAGTATGGCCCAGCAGAGGAGGGGGGAATCTATCTGTTGGGAGGCCCCTTCCCACTTGGAATCTGAGTTGGAGGATCTTAGGGACACAGCCAGAGGAACTGTCCGTTATTTGTCTACAGGAAAAATCCACAGCCTGCCTGGGATGCCAGTTTCTAGTTTCCCGTCTGAACTCGGTGCGCTGTGTTGGGGCCAGGTTGTGGCTTCCCTTCCCCTCTGTGGCCATAGTGCAGTTGACAGAGCTCCATTAGCCATGGATGCAATAAACCTGGACTCCGGAGTAGGGCCAAAGTGCCCTCAGATACTTCCAGACTGGAAGTAGAGCTGCTGGTTTCTCTGCAGGGCTCAAGTTCCCAGACCAGCCACCTCCTCCCGACCTTCCCCCATCCCGGGTCATCTGCTCCCTGAACCCCCAGGCCACAGAGCAGATCAGCTTCCACACCCAGCCCCACCCTTGGAGCTCAAGTTCACCTCTAAAAACCCGCCAATCCACCCCTAATCCATGGCTGACACCTGGCTTCCTGCCTAACTCCTAACACTCCAGGCCTGAGTCAGCCCCATTCACCCCCACCCAACCCCTTATGGGAATCCAGTTGTCCTGGATCATGGAAATATAGCCGTGATATCTCTTGAAGCTTACTATGTACTAGTCATGTAACATACATGAGCTCATTCAACAACTTTAAGGGTTAAGAGCACAAAGTCTTGCTTTTTTCTTTTAGATGGGGAGAGAGGAGTGGGGCAGAGGGAGAGACTCTCAACCAGGCTCCACACTCGGCACAGAGCTTGATGTGGGGCTCTATCCCATGACCCTGGGATCATGACCTGAGCCGAAATTAAGAGTTGGACGCTCAACCAACTGAGCCACCCAGGTGCCCCAATTATGGTGGAAGAAGCTGAGTGTTGGAGCCATTGGGTAACTCATCTAATCTCACTCAGACTGTAAATGGGGGAAGCCATGGCCAGAAGTGGCATAGGTCTGCCTTCAGACACGCCCTAGTGCCCTGGGGCCATGCTACTCCCACCCCAGCCTTTCCATCTTTAAAAAAAAAAAAAAAATCTTTTTTTTAATGTTTATTTTTGAGAGAGAGACAGAATGCAAGTATGGTGGGGCAGAGAGAGACAGAGACACAGAATCCTAAGCAGGCTCCATCTCTGAGCTGTCAGCACAGAGCCGGGTGCAGGGCTCCAACTCACAGACCGGTGAGATCGTGACCTGAGCCAAAGTCAGACACTTAACCAACTGAGCCACCCAAGTGCCTCCTCCCCACCATCTCAGCATCTTAAGGCTGATTTCTGCCGGCTCCTGACCACAGATACCAGACTTCCCTTAGAGGATTATCAGTAGGGTCTCTGTGGACCCTGCGAGGTGGAGTGATAAATGTGAAGAGTGAGGATTTCCCATGGCTGATGACAAAGCGGCACAGTACTTTTCACATGCACTCGATGTGGTGATAGTGACATTTTTTATTAACATCGGAATGTTGGTGATTTCACCAGTTGAACCTGGAACCAAAAGTCCCAGGCTCACATCTGACCCAATTCACACATCCTTCAGGTTCGAAATAGACTCAGGCAGGCGCAAAGCATTTCAGAATATTAATCAATGATGAAAACTCATCACTAATTTATTTGCCTATTTCATCATTCATTCAGGGTTTCATCCATTCTTTGATAATTCACCCATCAGGCATCCACGTAATTATGCCCTCTGGGCGCTCAGCATTATGTTTGGTATCCAGGCACCAAGAAATGGTAAGATACAATTCAAATTAGTAAATAGATATTTATCCAGGGCTTGCTGCGTTCCATCCGCTGTGCCGGGGGCCCCAGGCATTCTGCGGGCTTGCTTCAGTGCAGACTTCATTCTAGCCAAGCAGGCAGGCAGGCAGGCAGGCAAACAGATAGTTAGATATGGTGTGATACACACGGTCTATAAGAGAGGTGTGTTTTGTGTGCTAAAGGAGCAGAGTGGGTGGGGAATTTGCTCTGCGAGGGCTCAGCAAAGGCTGCGGAGATGGCATTGAAGCTGGGCCTTGAAGTCAAGGGACATTTGACTACAGCGTGAGCAGAGGCCGAGATGCATGATCAGTGCATGTCAATTGGCTGGGTGGCTATAGTGAAGGTCCTCGAGCCTTTGTGTGCACGGGGCCTGGATCCCCACATTCAGTTGCCTGAGGTAGGGCCCAGCATTCCGCACTTTCAACCAAGACCCCAGGTAGTTCTGATGCAGGTGTGAGAGACCACAGCCTGAGAAACCCAGGCCTACGACTTCATTGGCAGGAAATACAGAAAATGATTCTGGAACAATATGTGAAGACCCAGCTGTTCAGGGTGTCAAATACCATGCTTAGGAATTTGGATCTTTTCTCTTCTCAGCGGAGAGAGCCCCATGGGAGGCTTTCAAGCCAGCGGCCCCAGAGGGGGTACTGAAAAGCAGAGTGGCCACAGGGAGGGAGCCTGGCTAGGAAGCTTTTACAGCTGTCCAGGCCTGTGGTTCTGAGGGCCTGAGCCAAGGCCCACCAAGGAGGTGGCAGGGAGCACATGGGGCTGGATGTGAGAGGGCTCTGGAAGATGGGACCATTGAGCCTGGGGTAGAAAGGGCAAGGGAAGTGGAGGAGGAGGAGATGTTGAGAATGAGCTGATGTTTCCAGCTGGGGGCCTGAGGGGTGATCAGGTTCTCTGGGGGAGCAGGTTGCTGGAAGGAGCAATGAGCTCCGATTCCCACGCCATGAGTTTTTATGGACTCAAGGGGCCTCCAGTAGGAAGCAGGTAACAGGCCGTTGGATCCAGTCTGGAGCTTGGATCTGGGCCAGAGGCCAGGGCCGAGAAGAAGGTAGCCACACTGTGGGGCCTCAGTGGGACCTTAGAATGCACATTCCAGGGCACCTGGCAGCGAATCAGAAACGGTGGGCAAGCAGACAGTTAGAAAAGGAGGCCGTTTGTGGTCAGTGTATGACTTTCATGTCGTGGATAAATGTGTTGTCTTCGGTCACTGTGCGCCTCAGAGTGGAGCCAGGGTTTTGAATCTGAGCCTCTTTGGCTCCAGCATCCACACCGTCTTCTCTGCTGAGACTCCAAAAAGCAAAGCCCATTCCCAGAGACAAAATAAATGGATTCATAGATTGGGGGTGGGAAGACGAAGCAAAAAGAACTTACAGGAGCAAGGGGGTAGAAAACAGCACATTAAGGGAGCGTATTTTTCTTTACCTTTCCCCACTAGCATATTTTGAAGCAAGTCCCAGACCTCTTATCATTTCATTCATAAATATTTAAGTATGTAATACAAAAAAGATGAGGAATCTTTCTTTAACATAGTCACAATACCATTATCACACTTTAAAAAAATTGTAACAATAATTCCTATTAAGCGAATCTACCGAGTGAGGGCAATTTGACAAGCCTCAGAATGGAAGCCTGGCTTGCTTATCTTGAGCCGGTATTGTCATACAGCCATGATAAGGAATTTAAATTTTCCCAAGAGAATTACAGAGAAAGCGAACAGGGGATTGGCAATGCAGATTTGCGAAGCTTGTCAGGGCCCTGGGAAGGAAATGTTATAAAGGAAAAAAAAAAAAGTCTGGAAAGATTTGCAGAGGACAAAAGAAAAGAATCTTCTTTCTGACTTCCTTTTTCCTCACCCAGAGGCCTCCAGTCATAAATGTGAAATAGGAACCGGGTCTAAAGTGAAACCAAACAGACTAAAAATAACACGAAGAGTAGTTGCTGAATGCAACAGTCCAGATTTCTGGGGCTCATCTCCCACCAAGGCTCTCCAGACTGCTCGCTTCGTAACGAAGGATGGCTCTGATTCCTGCTGCCGTTCAGAATGCTAGCTTCGTGGGGGTCCTGTATATGGTTTATTAACTGGTTTAGTTATTGGACTCTGCCCTTCTGCCAGGCATCAGGAAACCTGGATTCTGGGTCCAGCTCCTCTATAGACTTGCTCTGTGACCTTGGACAAGTTCTTTCACTTCTCTGAGTTGATCTGCAACATGAGGGTGCTAGATCACAAGATCTCAAAGTTCCCTTTAAGTTCTGAATTCAGAGGGGCACATGCGTGGCCCAGTCGGTTAAGCATCCGACTTGGGCTCAGGTCATAATCTCATGGTTCGTGAGTTCGAGCCCTGCATCGGGTCTGTGCTGACAGCTCAGAGCTCACTTCTTCGGATCCTCTGTCTCCTTCTCTCTCTGCCACTTCCCTGTTTGTGCTTTCTCTTTCTCTCTCTCTCTCTTTCTCTCAAAAATAAACAAACACTTAAAAAAAAAAAGTTCTGAATTCTCTGATTCAATGAACACCTAATGAAATGTCGCTCATCCCCTGGGGTTCAGGATTTGGTTTGATGTTACCCTGTGTCAGCAAAACGCTTGGGTAACTTGGATGAAAGACGTCATGGACATACCATGCGTTGGTTATGCAGGATGGTGCTTCCAAATTGCCCAGGGTTGCACTTGGCTGACCCCCCTGGAGGAAATCTAGGAGGTGGCTCCATGTGCTGCTTTTGGGAAACCAGTGGTGGGTGAAGAGCAGGTGGAAGCCACACAAGCCGCCCACAGATGGAGCCGGTTGCCTGAGGCCCTGGAAGCAAATGGGAGAAACAGGTTTAAAGGACAGCCCAGTGTTCTTTCTACGGAAGGTAAAGAGGTTGGTGAATGGCAGCCAGTGATTTGGGGCTGAGATGGAGCTAGTGGTGGCAATACACTGTCAGATCATGGTGTTGAATGTTGCTGGCCTTCTGGCCCAGTGGTGTCTGGGGAACTGCATTCCAGCAGAGTCTTAAGAACCGAGGTCAGAGGGAAGCCAGAGCAAGACACACAAGAAAGTGAACCATAAGGAGCAGGAGAGAAACAATATGGACTCCTCCCTGGGCCAGAGGAGCGGCCCTTTCCCATAACCCTGCCCGTGCCCCAGCTCCTCACCATCGTGCTGAGCTAGGAAGGAGAGGGTGTGGCAGCCCTCAGCTCCAAGGGCCCAGGTTTCATTTTTTCAGTTCCTCCAATGTGCTCTTGTTTCCCACAAAAGGGTTTTTGCTGGAGCCCTGTCTTCTGCCTGGAAGGCAGCTCTCTTTTCCTGGTCAACTTCTGCTTAGACCGGAGGTCAAACCTGCCACTTCAAGAAAGCCTTCCTTGGCCTCCCTAAGACAAACGACTCCAGTTTTAGGTCCTTACATCATTCTGTACTAAAAAAAAAATAGCACTCATCACTGTTACAATTTCTAAGTATTTATATGATTTTTTGGGGGGATGGTGCTTTTCTAAAAATGAATTTGTAACATACAAAACAAAACATTACACTGAGATAGGACTGTTTTAATGTTACAGAATCTTATACAAAGGAATTTGCTGAAGAGCTTCTCTGTCAATATGCTTTTCTGGGTGCACATTGTAGTTCAATAGTACCTCGTCAACCCGAGAGATAACTGTATATTGATCTGAAGACCTGAAAGAGAACTTTTCAAGGCTTGGTACTCTTAGTAAGCTTTCAGAAAAGTTTCAAGAGTAATACAAAAGACTCCCATGGATTCTTGGTCCGGATTCAACAATTGTTAATTTGCTTTATTATTTTCTCTTTCTTTCTGTGTGTGCATGATAGATTATACAGTTTATATGTACAATCATACATGTATAGCTAATATACTATATACATGATGGTTATTTTTTTGAACTACTTGAGAAAAAGTTGCAGGCATCTTGGGCTTTACCCCTAGATATTTAAGGATTATTTCCTAAGAACAAGATCACTCATTTACATAACCACGGCACCATTAAATCTTTTGAGTAATGTCTGTCTTCTTTCACTTAAATGTAGACTCCGTGAGGGCAGGGGCTACCCTGGCTCACTGCCCAAGTGTGGTCACCTGGCATGTCTAGTGCATTGTTGGTGCTCTACAAATATTTGTTGAATGTACAAGAAATCCTGAATAGGGAAGGACTTGTCCTCAGTGCTGCCTTCTACCCTAGCCATGAACTTTCTCAGTGAGCGTGCTCTGAGTGTCCGGTGGGGTTGGGGGTTTGGATTTGTCTGCTTGTTTCCATTTCTATGGGGAATCAGAATCCCACTGTGGTAAATAATAGTGCCTGAAGATTTGGCTTCTGTCATTTTCAAACTCTCCAACCAGCCCTGGCCCTTGCTCAGCCTCGGTCTTAACTGGCAGCCGCCCTTCCTCTGGCCCAGCGGCACCTGTTGGCTATTGCACCTAGTTAATGGCCCCACAAGAGAGTTCTGGCAAAGACAGCTGGAATACTGGCCAATCTTTCCATGCAATTGCTTGTATGAGGTGTTGGCCTCTGCCTTGGAAACTTCCCTGTAAGCTCTTGGCCCCCCAGATGCTTTGAGCTACCTTTAAAACCTGTGTTGGGCCATCCTTTGAGATGTTGTAGCTGCTTAGTTAACTCCTAAGGGAGTTACGGAGTTACGGAGGTAACGGAGGTGACGGAGTGGATGGATGTGCTGAGGGAGAATGGGAGCTAGAGCACACGGCTCATGGAATCCCTGAGTTGGAGAGGCCTTTAGAGATCTTTTAGGACAGTGGTTCTCTAAATATGGTCCCCAAACCATGGTATTCGCACCTCCTGGGAACTTGTTAGAAGTGCCCCAGTCCGGGGGTGCCTGTGTGGCATAGTCAGTTAAGCGTGCAACTTCGGCTCAGGTCATGGTCTCATAGTTCATGAGTTTGAGCCTTGTGTCAGGCTCAGTGCTGACAGCTTGGAGCCTGGAGCCTGGTTCGAATTCTGTGTCTCCCTCTCTCTCTGCCCCTTCCCCACTCACGCTCTGTATCTCTCTCTCTCTCTCTCAAAAAATAAATAAACATTAAAAAAAAAAAAAAAAAGAAGTGCCCCACTCCAGACCTGTCGAATCAGAATCTCTGGGGTTGGTTAAAGCATGGCAATCTGTGTTTTAACTAGCCCTCCAGGTGATCTGGATACATGCTCCAGTTTGCAACCCTCTGCTCCCGACCAACCCCGCCAGTTTTCAAGGGGGGAGCTCAAGCCCCAGGAAGGTCACCCTGATGCTTCCTTTCACACAGGCCCCTTCTCTGCTCATTGCTGCCTATCTGCAGTTTGCTGGTTTCTTTCTTTTTCTTTTTTTTTTAATGTTTTCAGACTCATAAATAAGCTTTTCACAGGCTATTACATTACCATGGCAACCTGGCAGCTGGCTAGAAAGAAGCAGGTAGCACAACAGCCTTGGGGTCTCAGTGGCACTAAAGTAACTGATTTTCTCTCAGCTGGGGTCAATCTCTTTATGCATGGCCTCTTTGTTTCTCTCCGCTTTTCCTCCTTCTTTCTTTTCTTCTCTGTTTGACCCTTATTCCTACCTCGTCTCATTAGGAGCGACATGTGTTCTAATTGTTTTTGATTTTCCAAGGGTTGCCAAATCTGACCTCTCCTTTGAAACTAACAATAACACTGTAAGCTGGGCGGGTGTGAGCAGCCCTATTTGACTGCATTTGCATTCCCATCAAAATGTTGTATAAAAAATTTTAGAGAATTGATTGATTTATCTTTCAAGACATTACATGCACAGAGTATAAAATTCAGAAGGTACAAAATGGCACACAGTAAGAGTAAGTCTCAGGCTGTCTGGGTGACTCAGTTGGTTGAGCATCCAACTTTTGATTTTGGCTCAGGTCATGATCCCAAGGTCATGGGATCGACTCCCGTGTCCCACTTCAGATTCTTACTCCCCCTCTGCCCCTCTCTCCCACTCGAGTGTGCCTCTCTCTCTACAAAAACAGGAGAGAGAGAGAGAGAGAGAGAGAGAGAGAATAAGTCTCCCCATAACCCCTGGTGTCCAGGTCCCCTCCCCTGGGGGAGGGGGTGTCCTATTACCTGTTTCTTGTGCATCTTTGCTGGGATAGCCCATGCATAGATAAGCATGTTCCTTTATCTCCTTTCTCTTTTTTTATGTAAGCAATTGGGAACATTCCATACCCACCATTCTTGACCTTGTTCTTTCACTCAGTGATGTCTCAGCGCTCCTTCTCTAGCATTTCAGGTTGTCTCATGCTTTTTAATAGCTGCATATTCCATGACATAAATGTACCACCATTTACATTTATGTAAACAGCCCACTGTCAATGGGTATTTGGGTTGCTTCCAGGCTTTCGTTATTTCCATTCCCATTTTACAGCTGGGAAAGCTGTGATTCAGAGAGGGAAGTAATCTGTGGATATCCCCAAAGCAAATGTAGGCATCAGTAGGCATTGCCCAGCTACAGAGTCTAAGAAAGGAAGAATTGATGGACCCCTGAATTATAGAAAACAAGGAGCCATCCAGGCACCTGATTTCTTTTCTCACCTTGCTAAGTGTCTTATCCAGTTGAGTTACACTCTGCTAACATTGGCTGATGATTGATGTGTCTAACTAAATAATTGTGGAAGGATTTTAAATTGTCTTCCCTTCTAGACAATAATCTTTATTAGGGTAGGACGATGTTTTCCTCACTACTGCATCCCTAGCAAGTACTATACTCCTAGCAAGACTGGGTATACAGTAGGTGCTCAATAAATACTTGTTGAATGAAAGAACAAGCCGGCCAGGATTGTGTTGGTTAGGACAATGGGTTTAGAGGTCTGGGTGTGAATCCTGACTCTGACACTTACTAGTTGTGCAATCCAAGACCCATCTCTCAACTTCTCTATGTCTCAGTTTCCTCAGCTGTGGAACAGAAACACTCCCTCAGGGTTGCTGGGGGAGTGGGGTGCGATCAAGTGAGTGAATGCAGGCCATGCATCCATCACAGGGCCCTGTACACAGTGAGGGCTCTGCCATTGCTCTCAACTTCTTTCAGTGTCGTGTACTTCAGGGAAATTCTGATGAGGGAGCTGAAAAACCTTCAAACAGGAGGTCATTTGAATTGAGCACCGAAAGAGAAGTAAGATTGCAGCTTTATGTGGCTAGTGCCAGATCTCTTTCCGGAGTTCATCCAACTACAAAATGGAGATGATGACACCCAGGTTCTGTCTCCCTCGGAGTAGATGTTCTGGCTTAAAGTCTCTCAAGAGGAGGATACCACACAATTAAAAGACACCATTATTATTCAGCTGGAAAAGTGCCTTCACAGGACAAGTGAACTAATCCCTGCCAAATACGATTCTGCTTGTGCTGTGTGTAATTGAATATTTAGCATGGATTTAGCCCAGGGAGCCAACCGTGCTGTTGGTGAGAGTCAAGTTTAATGGGGCACTTAATAAATATGGAGGTAATTAATATCATCCAGATGCTAGATGCATGTGAAGTCTGTGCTGCTCCTATGAAGGATTTCAGAGGGATGAAGTTCTGGACTTGCTCCTTGGGGGGAGCTAGAGGTGCGAGCCCTAGCCTGGGCCTCGGCTTCTGCTATAACCTCCTTCTGGAGAGTGAATGTCACCCACCCTGGGATGCCTTCCATGATTGCCAAAGGCAGAGTCCTATGCTTCTCCTGGGGTCTTATGTCCCTTTGTACACACTTCTTTTGGAGAACTCAAAATATCCTATTGTATTAGTTTGTCTCTATGTCTCTCTCCCCCACCAGAGACCAAGATCTTGTCCCCAGTGTTTACCTGACACACAATTGCCACTCAAAGAATGTCTGCTGAATAAAGCTTTTCAGGTCTCAGGACTGTGGGAGATCCTGGGTCTCAAGAACGAGTTAGAGTGTTTGGATTTTCCTGGGAAGGGCAGGTTGGTGTTGCCATGTAATCTATCTTCTGATGGAAATTCTCTTTGCTGACCAATCTCATGAGCTCCACACTGGAATGTGAACCTCTCCTCCCCCTGTGGCAGACCTGCTCCTGGAAGATCCAAGAGCACACGAGTAGGACGTGGGTACCTTGTGTTTATAGACATCTGAGCGTGGACTCCAGCCCTGAGTCCATGTCATATCTTGTAGAAAGCAAGAGAAGAACAGGTCTTGTCAATCAGAGTTGGTTACCTGCTATGAGGCTCCTGGAGGCCCAGAGCAAGAGTCCAGGATGTGATGAGTCTCCACGACTGTTTGGGCTCTGCTGCCTCAGAGGGGAACATGTCCCTGGCCTTTCTGGCACGTAGAAGATGTCCAGATCACCTGGAGGAAAAAGGACCCTTGTTTCGGCCCTGTGTCCTGGATTTATCAGGATCTGCCACACTCAGTATTCTTGGTTTCACATCTGAGCTGAACCTAAGGCAGAAGGAGGTGATGGGACACTGCAGAACTGGGCTCAGGCAGGAACCACCCAAAGCCAAGTGGCTAAGATCCTGTCCCTGGAACTGCCTGCTCTGAACAAGGCCCCCAACTCTGGACTCACCACTGTCTCTGACTGACACTTATGGCTGGAATTTCTGCCTCCGGATTTGGTCTGGGATGGGGGATTCTGACAAGTCACGAGTACATTCAGCATCCATGCTCTAGCAGGCATTGAGGTAAGGATATGTTTACCTCATGCATCTGCCTTGTGGGAGAGGGGGCTGCCTCTTCCTGCTTCTTGAGATTTGCACAAATGGGGGTTGGGCAGCCCAATTGACAAATTCCGGCTGTCCCCCCCATCCACGAACTCTATATTCTCTCCCGTGACTCTACAGAAGGGCTCCATCTCCCGGGCCCCGTTAGTCACTCAACAAACATTCACTTGTACCTCTGTGTACCAGGAAATGTGCTAGGTGTTGGCAAAAGGAGTGAGCAAAGGAAACAGAAGTTATACTCTAGTGGGGGAGAGGCTGATGATGAATAACCAAGGAAACAAGACAATCTTGAACTGAGGCAGTGCTATAAAGGAAATGGGCAGGGAGCTGTGATGGGGAGGACTACTTAGTTTCTGTTATCTATAACTCCAAAATTAGTGGCTTAAGTACTCATTTGTTTAGCTCATGATTATGCGGGTCAGGAATTTGGAACAGTCTAGACTGGTAGCTTTATTTCTATCAGCTAAGCTTTATTTATATCAGCTAAGGTATCGGGCTGGAGAATCCACCTCCAAGATGGTTTCTCTTTTGCCCAGAATTTCATAGTGAAACATTGAAATATATAAAGAAGTCAAAAGGGTTATGCAGCAAACATTATACTTACCACCTAGATCATACACTTAACATTCTACCATCTTTGTTTTATCTCATATTATCCATCTCTTTACCTCGCCAAGATGGCTCTTCACTCCCCAACCTGGCGTCTGGTGCTCCTTGGAATCTCTTCCTCCCATGTGGCTTGGACTTCTCACCGCTCACTGATCTCAGGCTAGTCACCCTTCTTACATGGCTGACTTCCAGGCCCAGTAAGTGCCATGCCTGAGGCTGACACAGTCTCTTCCATAGTATGCTATTGGTCAAAGCAGTCACGGGCCAGAAGAGCCTGTGGGATGGGTAATACTACTGGCGCCATCTTTAAAGAAACCACCAGCCAGAACGGGTGATCAGGGAAGCCTTTTCTGAAACGGTTGTATTTGGGCTGAACCCTGAGGGATGAAAATGAGCCTGCCTTGTGAAAAGCCAGGAGAGGAGAGCATTCTGGGCAAAGAGACCAACAAAAACAAGGGCTCAGAAGTTGAACAGCAAGGCTCGCATCTCGACTTTCCTTTTCCATATTCAATCTAGCCCATTATCTGGGTCCCACATTGAACTGCTTCCTTCATGAAGCCTTCTCAGATACTTCAGTCTCTGTGGATCCTTCCTTTCTTCCTGCAGCGCCCATCTGGCTTGCACAGGCTGGCCGGGTGTGCACTGGTTGTGCACAGTCTCTGTGGGGCCTTGGGAAGTTGCTTAACCTCTCCAGCCCTAGGTCTCTTCACTTGCAAATGAGAATAATTACAGCTGCCTTACAGGCTTGCTGGCAGGAGAATTTTGATATACGGAAAAGTGCTTGGCACTTAGTGAACATGGAATAAAGGGCAGCTAGAATTAATAATTATAAACCAGTTTACACTGTCATGTGTTCATCTAGTTTAGCAATTGATTTCAGAGCAGAAACCATATCTTTCTCAACTGTTTCTTTCATGGGGCAAGTAGTGTGCTGTGCCTAGATATTACGGATCGGAGCAAGCCTGGCGCAGAGCTCTTCACCGTGCCGTGGTGCTGATGGGGCCATGCAGGGCACAGGGATGAGCAAGACTTGGCTGGACCCTTTTCCAGGAGCTTCCAGAGAGTGAGAAAGTAGCTATACCTCCAGCAGCCACAGTGGGTATCTTTTACTTTTGGCTATGGTGTAGCAGGTTTCAAAGCACGAGCACATCCACTGGTTAGGGCTGCCATAAAAAGTACCACAAACTGGGTGGCTTAAATAACAGATATTTATTTTCTCACAGCTCTGGAGTCTAGGAAACTGAAATCGAAGCTGAGGGCTGGGAGGAAGAATCTGTTCCATTGCTTTCCCCTCGCTTCCAGTGCATTGCTGGCCATCTTTGTCATTCCTTGGCTTGCACAAGCACCAGCCTTTTTATTTTTTTTAAATGTTTATTTATTTTTGAAAGAGAGACTGAGTGCAAGCAGGGGTGGGAGGGAGAGAGGGAGACACAGAATTCAAAGCAGGCTCCAGGCTCTGAGCTGTCAGCACAGAGCCCGACACGGCGCTCGAACTCACAAACCACGAGATCATGACCTGAGCTGAACGAAGTCAGACGCTTAACCGACTGAGCCACCCAGGCGCCCCGAAGAATATCCCTTATATCTATCTTCACGTGACATGCTCCCTGTGTGTGCCTCTGTGTCCAAATTTCCCCTTTGAATAAGGACACCAGTCATATTGGATTAGTGCCCATCTTAATCACCTCATTTTAACTGGATTACCTCTGTCAAGACCCTACCTCCATATATGATACATTTGAGGTAGTGGGGATTGGGACTCCAACATAGCTTTTTTTTTGGTGGGGGCTGGGGTGGGGAACACATTTCAACACATAAAACATCTCTGTCTCCTATGACCCTCCTCATCCACATACCACAGTGAGCCCCTTTAAGGGCAAGTACCAAGTCTTGTCCTACATATCTGTACCATTCAGGCTTCAGCTTCTCCCCCGTCTTATGTTCCAAGCCTTTCCCACAGCCTTTCAACCTCCTGCCATGCTCTTTCCTTCCTCTCTTTGCCTGGAAAATTCCTACTCATTCCTCATTTCTTAGCTTAAATGTTACCTCCCCAGAGAGGCCTTCCCTGATCACCCTGTGTTGATTGTATCTTCCATGTTGTTTATTCTCTTGTGGTTTCCCCTTCTTTCCAGAACATCTCCTGATTCATAAACATTTCTCTGTGTGATTGATTAATGGAGGTGTCAGGCATTAACCCCTCCTCTGTAAGCACAGTGCCGGTGGGAACCCACCTACCTACCTGCCATTGTCTTCCCAGTTCCATGGTACATGATCCAGGATAGAAACTCCATAAATACTTGTTGAATGAATAAATGAATGCTACAGTTTTGTATCCTCCATATCACCTCATAAGGTGTGGAGTTAATGGATGTTGACTGAATTATCATTATTTTTGTGTCCTCTAAGAGTGAGCTCCTTGAAGGTAAGATTAGGTCTCAATTTTTTTTCCTTCAAATGTTTATTTATTTTTGAAAGAGAGAGAGAGAGGGCGACAGAGGATCTGAAGCAGGCCTTGAGATGATGGCAGAGAGACGGATACAGGGCTCGAACCCATGAACCAGAGATCATGACCTGAGCTGAAGTCAGAAGCTCAACCCACTGAGCCACCCAGGTGCCCCAGATTAGGTCTCCATTCTTTTGTGGATGTCTACCATCCAATCGCTTCTCTTTTGACAGTCTATGTACTTATTAGTTATCTATGCTGTATAACAAATTACTCTGAAACACAGGAGCTTAAAGCAGTAACATTTATTATTTCACAATTGCACTGTATCTCCGGTAACCAGCACAGGGCATAAAGTACACTCCCAGCAATTTTTTTTTGCTTTTTAGAAGTAGGTTCTATGCCCATCTTGTCTCCCCTCTGCACTGTTGGCTCCTAGCTCAGGATCCAGTAAAGAATTAAAGCGTCTATAGACGTCTGTAAACATCCGCTGAAATGGGCTGAGGACGTCTGAACCCCGCTTCTCCAGGGCTCTCCCTTAGATCAAACCCACAAAGTGGGGACAAAGACCGGAACTCCAGCATCGCCGGCGGAGCGGAGCCCGCCGGTTGCTCAGAGCGTCACTTCCGGGTTCCGCGGCGGGGAACCACTTCCGGGGCAGCGGCCGGCGGCGCGGGAGGTAAGTGCGGCGGCGCGGCGGCCGGGCTCGGGCTTCGGGGCGGGGCGGAGCCGTCGGGGTGGCGGGAACGCTGGCGGGGCGGTTGGGCTCCGGCGCCGCGGCCCTGCTGCTCCCGGCGGCGGCGCTGCTCCGCCGGCCCCGGGCACGCTGGGCGCGCGGCGAGAAGAACTTCCCGGGGCGCCCGTCAGGAAGTTACTCGCAGAGGGGACTTTGCGTCCCTGGGAGATGGAGGGCCTCGCCTGTGCCGCCCACAGCGTTCGTTCCGAGCGCGGCCCGAACCCAGCGCTCGCTGCCGGCACCTGGCCTTTCCCGCCATCCGGGGAGCCTTAGGAGGCGCCCGGGCTCCGGAACCAGTCCGGCCAGAATTCGACTCCTGAGTGGGCCCCATATTGCTGTGTAACTGGGCGGTCTCTCCGGTTGCCCCTCTGGTCCTTAGTTTCCTCCTCTGTAAAATGGGCGCATAGCTTGATCTGATGATTAAAATGAGATGGCGAGTGCCGAGCGCTTAGTAGGTGCACAGTGTGTGTTTGTTGGGTGAATTCTTTTTAAAATTCATTCATTCATTCATTCATTCATTTATTTAAAATAAGCTCTACACCCAGCATGGGGCTGGAACTCACCGCCCTGAGATCAGGAATCCATGCTCTTCCGACTGAGCCAGGCAGGCGCCATGAGAATTGCCCCTGTTCTTAAGATCTTACATTAGTGTAATACATTTGTCATCGTGAACCAGTGTTGATAGTTAATATTAACTAAAGTCCATGCTTCATTCACGGTTGCTCAGTTTCCCCCTAATGTCCTTTTTCTGTTCCAAGATCCTGTCCAGGATACTGTATTATATTTAGTAGTCATGTCTCCTGGTGTCCTCTTGGCTACGATTGTGTCCCGGACTTTCCTTGTTAGATGGACTTGACAGTTTTGAGTATTACTGGTCAGGTATTTTGCACAGTGATCCTCAACTGACATTTGTCTGATGTTTTTTGCATGATTAAATTGAAGTTACGGGGTTTGGGGAGGAAAACCACAGAGGTAAAGTGCCATTCTCATCACATCACATCAAGGGTACATACTGTCAATATAAATTGTCACCGTTGGTGTTAACCTGGATCACTAGCTTGAGGTGGTCAGGTGTTTCCACTGTAAAATTATTCCTGCTCACATATTGTACTCTTGGAAGAAAGTCATTACATACAACCAAGCCAGATAATCTACATAAATTATTTGCAGTGCTCCATGGGGAATTTGTCGACTTTCCCCTGTTTGTTTATTTACTTATTCAGTTACGTATGTCGGCGCGGACTCATGTTTATTTTCATACTTTGGGTAATGATCCAGTATGAAAACTCTATTTTGTTGCTCAAAGTGTTACACTTCAGCAATGGGGCATTCCTCTATCCCTTTGAGGTACCCCAACACATGCGTGTTTTGTGAACACCTTCTGTTCCAGGTTCATCATGTACGTTTCACGCCTCAGTCCTAGAATTAACCATTTCTCCAAGGAGCCTTGGTTCCTTTTACTGGAGAATGTATTCAATACCAAGACCTGGGTGCTAGGTGTGATCATTATGCCCATGCTTCTAGGCCTTCCGTGCAAGGGACAGATGTGTGTGTACTCACCTATATACACACACACATACCTACAAATATTTCTCTGTGTAGCCACCTGTTTCTATATTAAGCTACATATGAGTGCGTACTGATATCTGCAACTGTTCCCCATTCCCCGCGGATCATCCCAGCCTCCTCCTCTGGCTTACCTGACTAATCTAGCTCCCACCGTCTACCATCCATACCTGTGTGGTGGTTTCAGAATTGTTAACCTCTGTCCCCTGTGGGAAATACTTTCATCAACGACAGTATACTGTGCAATTCCTTTTACCTTTTCCAAAGTGCCCAAGGCCGGCACCTGACTCGCCCCGCCCTTTCAGTGAAGTTGTTTAATACATTTGTAAAACATTTCGATTCAAAATGTCACATTTTGTGTTCCATACTGGGATACCTTGACCTCCTCAGTGATTTTTTAAAAAAACATTTGCATCCATTAATGTTTACTCTCTGTGCCGTACAGTTCTGTGGGTTTTGACACATCCTTAATGTCTCGTATTCACCATTACAGTATCATACGGAGTAGTTTCACTTTCAGGGATTATTCTTACCTTCTTTCAGATTTCACCTCAGCAATGCCATTAGCTCTCTCTTCAGAATATATCCACGGCCCCAGAATCGATCACCTCCACTTCTGCCACCAGGTGCAAGCATGTCCTTTTGACTGAACAGCAGCCTCCTAGCTGATCTCTGTTTCTTTCCACTCGTATCCCCCTGTAGTCTTGTTCTCAACGCAGCAGCTGGGGGGACCGTTTTAAAATAAGTCAGACCATGTCATCTTCTTTTTTTTTTTTTTAATTTTTTTTGATGTTTATTTATTATTGAGACAGAGAGAAACAGAGCATGTATGGGGGAGGGCCAAAGAGAGAGGGAGACACACAATCTGAAGACAGGCTTCAGGCTCTGAGCTGTCAGCACAGAGCCAGGCGCAGGACTCAAACCCACAAACCGTGAGATCATGACCTGAGCTGAGGTCAGACGCTTAACCAACTGAGCCACCCAGGCGCCGCCCCCCCCCCCGTCATCTTCTTTGCTAAGTACCTACGAGTGGCTGCCCTTTTACCAGGTGGAGAAGCCAAAGGCCTTATAATGGGCTGCTGGCCCTACACAGCTTACTTACTCTACCATTCTCCTGGATCATCCAGTTCATTCCTGCTGCAGGACCTTATCCTCGCTGTTCCTCCTCCCTGGGGAAGTCCAGCAGATATTTCAACGACTTGTTCCTGTGCTTGCTTTTTGCCTCCGCTGAAATGTCACCTTCTCAGAGAGGTCCTTCCCTCACCACCTCATATAAAATAGCATTCCCTCTGTGTTTTCTCCTAGTACTCACCTCTGACATTGTATTACATGTGTGTGTATGTGCCTCCATTTGGATGAAAACTCCCTGGCAGGAGTCCAAATAATACCTGACACATAGTAGGTGCTCAATAAATATGTGTCCAATGAACAACTATCTCAGACCACATGAGTGCAGCATTCAAGGAGGAGCCTCAAGCGTTTTAGTAACCTTAGGAAATTATTTGCCATGTTTGGTAATTGATGAGCAAGTAGTTTTTTTATTAAATTCTGGTAGGGGTAAGAGATTTCCACAACGTGTGAAAACCTCTGCTCTCAAAGTGAGTCTGGCGCCCCGTAGGGCTGGGGTCACCGAAGGAGAGTCAGCTCTGCCCTGACTCACCAGGAAAGCCTGAGCAGGCCCCAGGCTTCTCAGCTCCTCCTCCTCCTCCCCCTCCTCCCTCTCCCCCTCCTCCTCCTCCTCCTCATTAAGTGAGCCAGTTGGTTGAGGCATCTGCGCTTGCTTTCATGGTGGGAGCAGGCATAGGTGTCATCATTTGCCAAATATTTGAGTCAGGCCCTGGAACAGACTCCGGGTGGACCAGGCCCTTATAGTGAGCAAGTGAAAAACATTGGACTCCAGACTCCTTATTTCTCAGATAATAAATATGTTTTGAATTTTGGCCTAGAACGCACATACTTGGATGCAAATGGCTATAATGAAACAAAGCCTCAGCATACAATACTGACCCTTATTAATGTGGCATTTTCTCTTGTCATTTATTTAATTAAATACAGGGCTGGCAAATGAAGGTTAAGGGGAAAGTGCTGGATACAGCCCACTGAGTGGTTTCCGTAGCTCACGTCCTGGGTCACAGCGTGCAGCTGGAAAGCCATTGACCTAGTGGGGACCACTCAGGCTCCAGCGGAGCCAGCCAGTTTGATCCCTGACTTTACCACCCACCGCCAAGTAATCCCTGGGCAGGCTGTGCAACCTCTCCAAGCCTCAGTCTCCTCATCCCCCTTAGCAGCAATGCCCACCTCCCTGGCCGGTTGGGAAGCAAATGAGATGTTGACTGGGAAGTGTGGTGCGTATCCGGCAAATGATTGGCTCCTTGTCATTGCTGCTACCGCAGCAGGGGTGAGGGGAACAGCCGGGCACCGGGCAGCCTGAGGGCAGCTGCCTCCCACTAGAGATGTGAAGGGTGAGTAGGACTCAGGTGTCTTCTGTACTCGGGAAAGGAAGACCCAGAGCACCGGCGGGAAGGTGGGGAAGCCCAGCTCAGGGGTGCAG
Organism: Cryptoprocta ferox; assembly: GCA_028646485.1. Lineage (NCBI taxonomy): Eukaryota > Metazoa > Chordata > Mammalia > Carnivora > Eupleridae > Cryptoprocta > Cryptoprocta ferox. The sequence goes on along the minus strand of CM053576.1, from coordinate 20,920,574 downwards.
AGACAACTAGGTAAAGTTCTAAAGCATACCCAGTGTGTGCAGGGCATTTGATGTTTCCAGAACCTTTTCACAGCCACCCTCTCGTGACACCTGTGCTGTCCAGGATAGGAGTCCTCACCTGAACAGCCACAATGTACGTTTTCGTGGCCTCTTTTTGATCTTTGGCCAGTGGAATCACCGTTTCTACATGGTTGCAGTCACAGGTTTATATAATTGTTTTCTTTTTTCAGCTCACGTTATTTTCAAAGACTTCACGCTGGCCTGATACACCTTGTTTATATTTGCCATTTTAGCGAAGGGGGACTGCGCCATGATGCGCACTTATTGGGTCAGCTGCTTTGCTCTTGGGCACTTTAGTTGCTTCCTGTTTTTCAGTATTAGGAATAGCATTGCCATGAACTTTTTTGTACCTGAAGCCTTTTTTCTTGTTTTGAATTGTTTCCTCGTTGTAAATTCTAGGAAGTGAGTTATTCAGTCAGAGGATATAATCACTTTTATGGCTCTTGTTATATGTTGTCTTATTGCCGTTAAAAAAAAAAATCCTAAACGCATTATAGCTCTGAATAGAGATGATTGTCGTTTGGCTCCTGAGAATATCGAGTCTCCAGGAGGTCAAGAGATGGGCCCCGAATGTAGTTAATTGCTGATAGAGTCTGGCTTTTTGCCCTCACCCCCAGACCTCATCTTGTTATTGTATTCCACACATTTGTAACAGTGCTGCTGTTAGTAACACTAGTTCATCTACGTGTCCATAGGTTGAGTAGGCTTGTTACAGCGCTGGGACCAAGGGCATTTTTAAAAATGTATACTTCGTGAGCCGCCACCGTGAAGGGCTGTGAGCTTTTTCTTACACCTTGGTGTTCACGCGGCGGTGCCGTGGCAGAGCTGTGTTTCCTCCAGGGAAGCTGTTCTCGGGGCCACTCTGGAATTCACTTCAGGGCCCGTTCACGAGCCACCCCAAACAGTCTGCCTGGAGTCTGGGTGTCATACCTTGTATGTGACCAAAAATGGTATTCCTGAGCTCGAGGCCCCACCTGATTCACCACACTTGGATCCAGATCACGTTGGGTTCTTTCCAGAAGTCAAATCCTTCCTGGGAGCAGGAAGATCTGCCAGCTGAGGATTTTTTTTTTTTTTTTTTTTTTTTTTAAAGAGGGGCCTTGGGCTTTGAAGGCGGCTCCCAAAGAGAGCAGAAGTGGCGGGAGGGTGGCCCCCTGTTGGCTCAGGCACATGACCTTCCAGTGTGTCCAGGTCAAAAGGGACT
>CM053576.1:20905540-20919210 GCA_028646485.1 Cryptoprocta ferox | reverse complement strand
CCTTTAGTCACCCCCCCCCCCCCCGGCACTGGGACAGTCGTGTAAAGCAGTGAGGCTGCAGAGCCGAAGCGGAGGAAGGTCTTAGAACCTTTGCTTTTAGCCCAGGGCTAAGCTATAGGAACACGATGCCGGCCACTTTGTGTCATTTTACATTTTCTAGTAGCTACATTTAAAAAGTAAAAAGAGGGGCACCTGGGTGGCTTAGTCCCTTAAAGTGTCCAACCCTTGACTCTTGGTTTCCGTTCAGGTCTTAATCTCAGGGTCCTGAGTTCAAGTCCCATGCTGGGTTCCCTGCTAGGTGTGAAGCCTACTTAAAAAAGTAAAAAGAAAAAAGTAAAAAAAAATGTTATTGTGATAAAAAAATATATAACATAAAATTTACCATTTTAACCTTTTTTCTTTCATTTTAACCATTTTTAAATAATTTTTTATTAAAAAAATTTTTTAATGCTTATTTGTGAGAAAGAGAGAGGGAGACATCGTGAGTGGGGGAGGGGAGGAGAGAGAGAGGGACACAGAATCCGAAGCAGGCTCCAGGCTCTGAGATGTCAGCACAGAGGCTGACAAAGAACTCAAACTCATGAACTTGAGATCATGACCTGAGCTGAAGTCGGATGCTTAACTGACTGAGCCACCCAGTGCCCCTCATTTTAATCATTTTTAAGTATATATAGTTCAGTAGCATTCACAGTGGTGTCTAACCATCATCACTATCTATTTCCAGAACTTTTTCATCATCTCAAACTGAAACTCTGTACCCACTAAACGATAACTCCCCATTCCCCCTCCCCCAGCTCCTGCTGACCTATAGCCTAGTTTCTGTCTCTCAGCTTTGCCTCTAGAATTTGCCTCTATCTCTAGAATTTGCCTATTCTAGGTACCTTTTAGAAGTCGGGTCATACAGTATTTGTCCTTTTGTGTTTGGCTTATTTCACTCAGCATCATGCATCATGTTTTCAAGATTCATCCATGTTGTAGCATGGATCAGAATTCCCTCCTTTTCATAGTTGAATAGTATTCCTCTGTATGTACGTACCACATTTTGTTTATCCATTCATCTGTTGATAGGCTCTTGGTAGTTTCCATCTTCTGGCTGTTGTGAATGAAGCCATGAACACTGGTGTACAAGTATCTGTTTGGGTCCCTGCTCTCAGTTATTTTGGGCATATACCTGGGAGTGCAGTTCCCAGATCATGTGGTAATTTTTTTTTTTAAGTTTGTTTATTTATTTTGGGGGAGAGAGAGTGCGAGCAAGCACACAGCAGCACTCCCATGTGAGCAGGGGAGGGGCAGAGAGAGAAAGAGGGAGAGAGAGAACCCCAAGTAGGCTTCGAGTGTGAGCACGGAGCCTGATATGGGGCTCGAACCCACAAACCGTGAGATCATGACTTGAGCAGAAATCAAGAGTTAGATGCTTAACTGATTGAGCCTCCCAGGTGCCCCCTCATATGGCAGTTCTATGTTTAACTTTTTGAGAAGCAACCAAACTGTTTTCTGATTTGTATTTTCACTCTAGTATAATTTCACTCTAGTTTGTATTTTCATAGTGTTCTTTGATGCACCAATTTTTAAATTCTGATGAAGTCCAATTTATTTTTCATGTTGTTGCCTGTGCTTTGGCTGTCACCTCAAAGAAGTCATTGCCAAATGCAATTTCATGAAGATTTTCCCCTATGTTTTCTTCTGTGAGTTTCATAGTTTTGGCTCTCAAGTTTAGATCTTTGAATCTTTTTTTATTTATTTTGAGAGAGAAAGAGAGTGTGAGCAGTGGAGGGGCAGAGAGAGAGGGAGAGAGAGAATCCCAAGCAGGCTCCATGCTGTCAGCACAGAGCCTGATGAGGGGCTCTATCCCACAAACTGTGAGTCCATGACCTGAGCTGAAATCAAGAATTGGACACTTAACTGACTGAGCCACCCAGGGACCCTATATCTTTGATTCATTTTTTTAGTTCATTTTTGTATATGATATAAGATTCTAGCCTCATTATTTTGCATATTGATATGTGGTTTTTCCAGCACCATGTGTTGGAAGGACTGTTCTTCCCATTGAATGGTGTTGGCACCCTTGTTGGAAAATCAGTTGACTTTACATGTGAGAATTTATTTTTCAGCTCTCTATTCCATTAGTCTATATCCTTACCCCAGGGCCTGACTGTTCTGCTTACTGTAGCTTTCTAGTAAGTTTTGAAATCAGAAAGTAAACCCTCCAATTTTGTTCTTTTCCAAGTTCAGGTGAAAATAATACAACTTAATCCAGTATATCATTTCAACATGTTATCAAAATAAAAACCTCATTAATGAGATATGTTACATTTTTATGTTCCTGCTGTCTCCTAAATAGAGTATATATTTAACGGCCCTCTCAGCTTGGGCCAGCTCTGTTTCAACTCTCAAAAACCACATATGGCTCATGACCACCATATTGGACAGCTCACGTTTAGCAGGAAATTGCACTGTGGCACGGATCTCTGAAAATGCAGACGGCTTTGGAGTCAGGTGGGCCTGGTTCCAAATTAAGTTTGCCCCTTTCTCGTTGGGGTGGATAGGAGGAAGCCACTCTCAGGTGCCGTGGTAGAGGGGAAGCAGTTCAGTCTTACCAGAGTAAGAGGATGGCAATAAGGAAGGCGTGCTGGAGAGGTGACCCTTGAGCTCAGCCTTGGAGGGAGAGTGGGGGCTTCACCAAGCAGTCAGAATAGAAAAGGGCATTCTTGGCAGAGTGTGCAGCCTGGGCAGAGGCCCAGGATTTTGAAAGAGCTCGTGCTCTTGGAAAACTACAGGCAGTTCTTTCGGCTTAACCAGGGTATTAGAAGTGGGGTCCCTGCTGAAAAGAGGGTCGCTGAGGCTGGACCTGTCACCCTGGCCGGCACCTCGGCCCCTGTCGTTCATGTCCCCAGCATCTCTTATTTGGGTTGCTGGCAGTTGCCTTCTCACTGGCCTCTTGTGTCCACTCTGTACCCCGTCACCCCCCCCCCCCACTTAAAATGTAAGACACTCGGGGTGCCCAGGTGGCTCGGTCGGTAAAGCATCTGCCTTACAATTTTGGCTCAGGTCGTGATCTCATGGTTTGTGAGTTTGAGCCCCACGTCCGGCTGTGTGCTGTGGAGACTGCTTGGGATTCTCTGTCTCTCTGTCTCTCTCTCTCTGCTCCTGCCCCGCTCTCTGTCTTTCTCTCTCTCAATAAATAAATAAGCAAAAAAAAGTAAAAAAATAAAATAAAATCTAAGTCACTGTAGGGGAGAGTAGGGAGGTTCCTCAAAAAACTAAAAATAAAAGTATCCTACCGTCTAGCAATTACAGTATTAGGGATTTACCCACAGTATAAAAAAATACAGATTCGAAGGAGTACACACACCCCAATGTTTGTAGCAGCGCTATCAACAATAGCCAAACTATGGAAAGAGCCCAAATGTCCATCTACTGATGAATGGATAAAGAAGATGTAGTATATATACATAATGGAGTATTACTCAGCCATCAAAAAGAATGAAATCTTGCCATTTATGACGCGAGTGGAGCTAGAATGTATTATGTTAAGTGAAATAAGATAGCATACTTTCTCAATCAAAAAGATACTGTATGATTTCACTCATGTGGAATTTAAGAAATGAAACAGATGAACATATGGGAAGATGGGGAAAGGAGAGAGTAAAACAAGCTACGAGAGACTCTTAACTATAGAGAACAAACTGAGGAGGGTTGATGGAGGCAGGTGGGTGGGAGATGGGGTAGATAGGTGATGGGTACTAAGGAGGGCACTTGTGATGAGCACTGGTGTTGTATGTAAGTGACGAATCACTGAATTCTACTCTTGAAACCAATATTGCACTGTATTTGACTAAGCTTTAAATTTAAAAAATATGTATATATATAAAGTGTAAAAATGTAAGTCAGATCATGTCACTTCACTGGTCAGAACCCTTCGGTGGCTTTGGTTAATTTGGAAGTGTCAGGATCCTAGTGGGTCAGCCCGCACTCCTCTCTGATTTTTTCTCCTTCCTGAGTATTCTACTCTGACCATTTCGGACTCCTTTCCCTGCCCTAGGACCTTGACACTTGCTTTTCTCTCTGCCTGGATATGCTTCTCTCAGACGTTCCAGTGGTTTACTTACACTTCCTGTCTCTGCCACTTGATTCCTGTCTCTTCAGAGCCCTTCCTGTCTGTCACCCTATACAAATTAAAACAGTGCCCTCAAGTTTTGTTCGAAACAGTTATCACTAGCTGGTGTAGCATGTCTGGATGTGTTGTCTGCCTGTGCCCTGAGATGTAGGCCCCAAGAGAGCAGGGATTTGTCTCTTTTGCCCTCTCTTCAGTACTTGGTGTTCAGGAAGTGTTTGTTGAATGGATAACTGGATGAATAAATGAACGAATGAACAAAACCTGAAACATAGCTGGCCTCCAAATGTATGTTGATTAGAGATTTTCATTGAAGCATTTGCATTTACTTATTATCTCTAACTTGGAAAAATTTCAGACACACAAAAAAGTTGAAAGAAGAGTCCAACGACTCTCCATATATCTTCCACTTAGATTCAAGAATTGTTAGCGTTTCGCTATAATTGCTTTACGTATTCTTGCAAGTTTGTGTGTGTTTACGCAAGTGGAACTACTTAGAAGTCAGTTGTAGAAACATGACACTTAACCTTTGTGTTTAGAAGTTGGCTCTGGAGGCTGTGAGTCAGAGGAGACCGAAGGCAGCAGGCGGCTGAGGTCATGGCCTCCGACCTGGACTTCTCACCCCCCGAGGTGCCCGAGCCTACTTTCCTGGAGAACCTGCTACGGTATGGACTCTTCTTGGGAGCCATCTTCCAGCTCATCTGTGTGCTGGCCATCATCGTACCTGTCCCCAGGTCCCACGAAGTGGTGAGTTCTTCCCTCTGAGCCTCCACTCCTCACATGGGGTTCTAGGTACTAACAACAGATACCACGGCAAGGATCAGTTGGGACTCTGTCAGATTCCTGCCCAGTGGCATTGAACCACGTGACCAGTACTTTATTTGTTCATACGTGTTATAAGCAGGGTTTTATTTACTGCCTACTACATGTCTGCCTGCCTTGAGGTGTGGTATCTGTCTTCACGGAGCTTCTAATCCTTGAGAGAAGGGCAGATATGGAACAAACGTGCATGTTTCCATGAGAAGTTCAGGGGTGCCGTGCGGGTGTATATCAAGGGGAAGGACCTGATCTTCCCCTGGGGCAGGGGCCCACTTGTTGCGGGCCCCTTGTTCCCTAGGGGAAAGGGAATTGCATTTGCGAGGACTCTAGTTCAAGTAACTGAATAAAAGGTATCTGTGTCCAGAGCGCAGAGGGGTTGTGATGAGAGGTGCAGCCAGAAGAGTGGGCAGGGCCCAGAGGGTTTTAAGTAAGAGACCACCATGATCAGATTGGCTTTTTGTTGTTGTTGTTATTGTTTTTTTCTATAGGTCTCTTTTTCCTGTAGCCATACACACTCCTTCCACTACCCTCTGTTTTCTCATGTCATTGATGTATTGGAGAAAGCAGGTCATTGTCATCTACAATATCCACATCCAGGATTTAGCTGATTGCCTCTGTGTGATGTCGTTTAACATGTTTCTCTGTTCCCCATGTTTCCTAATAGGAAATTCAATCCAGAGGCTTGAGTCAACTCAGATCAGGTTATTTGGTAAGAACACCTCATAGCTGGTGCTGTGGACTTCCTGGTCTGTGTCATCAATGGACATGTGGTGTCTGGTTGTCACACGTTTAGAGATTCTAGGATTGACCAGTGGATTCAGGTGGTGTTAGCTGATCCCTCCATTAAAAAATCCCCACCACTCTTTCACCTAAGTGGTTTTTGCATCCATTGGTGATCATTGCTGAGCTCCATTATTTCCATCTGCATTTATTAGCTGGAATTCTTCAATGAAGAAGACCTTTTCTTCATTGCCTGTATGGTTATTCTGAAATGCTATTCATAGTAAAGTCTGGATAAATGATTGGTTCTTTCCCTTTGTAATTTTCAGAGCAGTAATTTTGGACTCCAGCAACCTACAATCTTGACCAATGAAACTTTTATTTTTATATCACTTTGAACATATATTTTTATATATTTGATATGTTTTTAGTTTTATAATTACAAAAAATTTTTAAAAAATTTTTTTACATTTTTAAAATTTATTTTTGAGAGACAGAGAGTGAACAGGGGAGGGGCAGAGAGAGAAAGAGACACAGAATCCGATGCAGGCTCCAAGCTCTGAACTAGTGGTCAGCACAGAGCCCGATGCAGGGCTCGAACCCACAAACCATGAGATCATGACCTGAGCTGAAGTTGGACACTCAACAGACTGAACCACCCAGGCGCCCCGTATTAAAAAAATTTTTAATGTTTATTTTTGAGAGAGAGAGAGAAACAGAGCGTGAACGGGGAAAGGTCAGAGAGAGAAGGAGACACAGAATCCAAAGTAGGCTCCAGGCTCTGAGCTGTCAGCACAGAGCCCGACGTGGGGCTCGAACCCACAAACCATGAGATCATGACCTGGGCCGAAGTCGGACGCTTAACCAACTGAGCCACCCTGACGCCCCTTTAGTTTTTTCAATGCTCAGATGGTCTCAATGGGAGCCTCATCGAGTTGTGTGAAATATTGTCTACCAGGGAAGTTCATTAGAGACTCGTTGCCTAGGACTTAATAATGTTGAGTACAGGTCACATAAGCTGCTCTGCTTATGGACCAAAATCCCGGACTTCCAGCAGGAAAGCAGGTATTCAGGATAAACCGTATTGTTCGGTTTAGGTACAGTGAGTCACTCTTACCAGTTCTGGGAATTGTGGGAACCACCCCAAATCCAATTTCCCTGGTGCCCTCCAAGGGCCAGCCTTGCAAGTAGGCTTTTCTAAAGATAGCAGGTTTTTTTTTTTTTTTATGTTGACTCTATTCTGCACACTTACAATATATTTATTATAACTTAAAACTAACTATATTGTTTTTTACTACTAACAGTAAGACTCAGAATGAAATTTAAGATTTTTCTGAGGTTCTGTCTGGCCTTAAAATATGTCCCAGTAGGGATGTATGGTCAGAGTACTGTGTTTAGTAATTCTTTTTTCATATAGTTATACTCCCATCGTGATCTGCATTTAGCTTAATTTGCTTCACCTTGTTTTCAATTTTTAGGGGTTTTTCCCTTTTTGATTTAATTAAAACTATATAAAATGTGTATGTACACCATTTCCCCAAATCAAAATGATACAAGATGAAACTGTCTTCAGAAACAGAAGTCTCCTTTAATTTCAATATCCTCCACCCTCTCCCCTCCCTCCCTCCATAGGTAACCATTTTTATTATTTTTTTAATTTAAAAAAGCTTATTTATTGGGGCGCCTGGGTGGCCCAGTCAGTCAGTCATCTGACTCTTGATTTCAGCTCAGGTCATGATCTCACTGTTTTTGAGTTCGAGCCTTACATCGGGCTCTATGCCAGCAGCACGGAGCCTGCTTGGGATTCTCTCTCTTTCTCTCCCCTGCTCTGTAAATAAATAAACATTTTTAAAAAAATAAATAAAATGTTTATTTATTTTGAGAGAGAGAGCACGTGTGCATGTGCACACACAAGTTGGAGAGGGGCAGAGAGGGAGAGAGGGAGAATCCCAAGCAGGCTCCATGCTCAGTGAGGAGACTGAGGCAGGTCTCGATCTCATGATTGCAAGACCATCACCTCAGCCAGTATCAAGAGTCGGATACTTAACCAGCTGAGCCACCCAGGCACCCCCATTGTTTTAATTTTGATTTATTCTTCTTTCGTTTCTTTTTGAAAACATAAGCAAATGCATATGTTTGCGATGTGATGTGTATGTACATATGTACATGTATAAATATTCTCCCCTTTGACACATGCAAGATAGTATACTGTTAAATACAGCTTCACATGTTTCTTTTTTCACTCAACAACATACAGTGTATCCTGGAGGTCTATTTTTTCTGGAGATGACTATGTCCCAGAGATCCTGCTCATGTAGCTGGGAGAAGCACAGCCATTTACTGATGCAGTGGGGAGCCCTGGCAAAGGAGCTGCTTGGGGTGCTGCTGGGGAAGGAGTGTGCTGAGTTCAGTTTTAAATGGGTGCCTTAAAGATATCCAGGTAGTTTGGGTGGCTCAGTTGGTTGACCTTCTGACTTTGGCTGGGGTCACAATCTCGTGGTTTGTGGGTTTGAGTCCCATATCAGCTCGCTGCTGTCAGTGCAGAGCCCACTTCGGATCCTCTGTCCCCCTCTCTCTCTGCCTCTCTCTCTCTCTCTCAAAACTAAATAAATATTAAAAAAAGAAAAGATACCAGGTGCTTCTGCCAACTATGCAGAAGGTCTCTAGCAGGAGGAGAGTCTGGGGCTGAGTGTTCATCAACACGTGAGAGTTGAGATGTACTTGAAGCCGGGTGAGGACGGGGTCTCTGGGGCGAGAACATGGGCTGAGATGAGGAGAAGTCCAAGGCTGTGGCCGCGAGGATTTAGCATTTAAAGGGCAGGTGGGGGGAAGGCACAGCCAGTGAGGGCATCGAGAACCTTGGTGAACATGGACACAGGCCCGTGGCGTCCGGATGGGTCTGTCCATCTCTGTTTCTTATTCTGGTATTTGGAGAAGGAGGTCACGATTGGAGTGTTTCCACCCACAATTGTATCACACTCTAAAAGCGTCATCCCCGTGCTCTGGGGCTCTGTCCTCCCAGCCTCAACGTGCTATTGGCGATTATAAATAACAAACATTTTTACTGTCTTTGGCGACTCATGAAGCCTGCTACAAGTCCCTAGGGAGGGAGGTGACGAATGTTTTTATTTTATAGGCGGAGATGTAGAGTCAGAGGTGTGTGGCCTTTTGGAGAGCTGCCGCTCACCTCCTGTCGTGTTCTTGCCCCTTCCAGGTAGCCACGGAGGCCCGGGTCAGTTCAGCGAACAAGAGAGAAGGGAAGCCCTTTCCTCCCTCTCTGCTGCTCTCAGCGGTGCAGTGGGTTGCGGTCTTTTGAGGCAAAAGGGCTCAGCAATATGCCTACTTCCCCACTCTGCTATTTAGAGGTTAATTTGGGACAACAGCTTCGTCTTTGAAAATATAAATATAGTACATAACATCTCATTTTAATTTATCTTGCAGTTTAGGGCAGTAAGACTCACAGTGAACTGTCTTCATGACTGAAGCTTATTGTTTTAGCTTTTTTTTTTTTTTTTTTAAGCTTTTCAGTGGATCAGTAACAACAGATAACAGTACTGGTCGTTAAACTTTTTACTGGTGCATCAGGCCCCCAATTAGGCAGAGACTCTACTGCTGACTTTCCTGGGGTGCCCCCGTAAGGCAGCCTTCTTGTACTCCCCACACTCCTAAAGAGATGGAAGGGAACACGGTCCTCTGTGCACACTCGATCTCACAAAGGGAGGGTGAGCACTGAGCCTGTGCTCAGGGGTTGGGCCTGGCAGCTAGCTGGGATTTGGAATTTGGATGTGGATGGAGAAGAGGATTTTACCTAGGGCCAGGGAGCTCTGAGGGAGGAAGGGTACCTGTGGAGTGAGAATAGCTGGTGGGGACCCCAGCCAGCCTGAGGGCAGGAGGGAAGTGGAGGGTGCCAGGAGGTGGGGAGAGGGCAGAGGTGGGGGATGGGAGGACCCAGAGAACAATCTTGCTCTTTCTGATGGTTTGCTTCGGGCAGAATCATCCCTCTTGCTCGGCCTATAGAAACAAGGTTTATTAGTGGCTTTTTGGGTCAGAAGATAATATTTTTGGCTCTAGATGCTGGGAAAGCCTTTGAAAAGTGAAAGAATGTCTTTCCTGTTGTTCCAGTAAGCCGATTTTTTGCAACTAGTTTATGACTTCAGTACTTCAATACTTAGCAGATTATTTTGAAAGCTCTTTTGGGGGTAATCAGGGAAGAAAGAAGGAACACATACAAACGCTTCCCATCCCACCCCCTTCCTTTTCATAGTGGGAGTAAGAACCAATTTGCAGAATCAGAACTAAAGTCCTTCCAGTCCTAAGCCGAATGAGAACTGTTCTCGGCAACACCTCATTAAACTAAGACCTGAGAAAGTAAACATTTGCGTGAGAACGATTGAGGCCCGAGCCACACTTAATCCAAGCATTTTCTTGTAGTTTGGATTCTAAAGTATAAGGTAGTAGATCCTTGCGCCATTTCCCTCTAGTCCAGGATGGCAGATATATTTCATCTCTCAGGCCAAGGCTGATTGACTGTGTGGGCTGCTTCTAGGCTCCAGGTAAAGTAATTGCTCATCGCTGTCTGCCGTGAGCGAGAACCCAGGGAGTCCTTGGGCTGGTCCACTATTCTCCATCTGTCTGCACCTGCCTGGGGAGTTTTCAAAGGCCTGGGCTGCACCCATAGAGATTCTGATTCTGTTGTTCCCTGTGGCCTGGATCCGTATTTTCTCGAAGTGTTCTGGTGATTCTATTAGGCAGCCTCTGGTCCAGTCCTTCGACGATTTCCCTGAAGCACAAACCAATTTTGGGAGGGTAGGAGGTGTTCAATTCTACATGTGTTAAGGTTGAAATAATAGCAAGACATCCAAGTGGGAAAGAAAGAGCCAGCGAGAAGCTGGGGATAGAGACCTGCGAATTGTTTTATCAATATGGCGTTATTACTTGAGACCCTGAGAGTGCATTGCTGAGCTTTTCAACAGAAATTAGATTCAGAAAAGGCCTGAACTTGGAGCATTCCCAACCTGCTTGAAGTAGTTTTTGTGCAGTATGGATATCCTGAAAAGATGTACTGAAAAGACAGCAGATGCTGTCCCAGAGCAGGGGTGCAGCTGGGCCTCTGGAAGGGGCGAGAACCGGGACCCTGTCACTCACCATCTGCATCTCCTCTGTCTCCCCTCCCTGTCCATCTCCCGTCTTTCATTTCTCTTACCAGGGCCCTGCTTCCTCTGCTCACCGTCCCTGTGGTGAGATGAAACATGGCCACTAACAGCTTCCAAAGTTTATGTCTTTCAGCTGCAGCATCTGGAGGCTGCCTTCCTCCTTGGTCCCAGTTCCAGAATCCCCAGGGAAGGAATTGTGGCTGACACAGCCTGGGACAGCTATGGCCAGTGTGGTGGGAGGGGTGGGTCCTGTTCCAGGAGGGACAAGAGTGCCATAGGGAAGAGTGACAGGCAAGGGGGACAGTGGTCTTCCTGAAAACCACTGTGGTTCAAGGAGAGTACACGTACCACCCAGTCCCCATGGGGACCGCACAACAAGAACTCTGAGGCTGCTCTCCTCCAGAGTTTGGCTTCCATAGAACAAAGTTCTTAAACAGGGTTCCTGGGTCCCTATGAGTCCCTGGATAGGCTTCAGAAGTTCACAGGGTCCCTGAAACTGTGAATGAAAGGGTGATATCTTTATGCTCAGGCACGTTTTTGGGAAGACAGGCTATTGCTGTTGTCAGTGTGATGAGGTGGGAGCCGTATTCCAGGAGTTTACGGAGTAGGCAGTGAGGAAATAAAGGTAGCAAGCTCCGCTCCCCCTTTCCCAAAAGCCTGCCGGAGCTCACTCCAGCCTCTTTTGGATCAGTTTCTACACAGAATGTTGATCGGTTAACCCGAGCAAGCGGGTGTTGACTTTTAGTTCAGCGACTCGCCTGGCAGATGGTAGCGGTTTACCTGGTGGTGAATCACAGGCTCTCCTACCAATTCGAGTGCTGACTGTTCCCATCTCTTCATGTGTCGGGCTCGTGTCTCCCCAGCCGGCCGCCAGCCCCTAGGCCGGTCCCTCCGCTCGCTCTCTGCTGTCTTTGTGTGGCTTGTAATGGGGACTCTTTGTGTTGAAAGTCAGAAACTCAGCTCCGGCAGTTCTTCCAGAAAGAAACCGTACTGGTTCTCAGAACTGGGAATTTCAAGGCACAGCTGGGTTCGGAGGCTCAGAAGGGCTTCAGGGCTCTGTCTCCATCTCCTGGCTTTCCTGTGAGCGTTGGCCTCATGCTTAGGCCCTTGTCACAAGTCGGGAAGATGGCTGCCCCAGACTGCATCCTTAGTGCTCATGATTTATAAGCAAGAGAAGCCATCTCTCTGCCTATGCTTTCTTTCCAGGTCTCATGGAAGGCCTCTGCTTGGCTCTGCCTTGGCCACGTGCTTGCATCTTGCCCTGTAGGTGGGAAGGGGCAGTGGGTACCATTTCTGGCCAGGCCACATGCAGCTGGCCACTCCTGTGGGCACCGTGGCTGAGGGTCCCCCCAGAACCACAGGGGATAGAGGAATGGCAGAGCCCCAGTGCAGAGGTCGGGGTTGGGCACACAGAGACAACTGATGCCCAACAATGTGATCCAGTGAAGAACTCGCCAGAACTGATAGCAAGAGTGGTGGCTTTCCAGTGTGACGCCCACGTAGACTTCACTGTCAGCCAGAAAGCTCTGCAGGTTTGGAGCCCTAAAAATGATGGAGCCTTCCCGGCTGTGGCCTGGACGTTCAGGAGCCTGTTGGAAAATTCTGCCCGAGGTTGCCCGAGTAAGTAATTAACTTGGGCAAGTGGCTATTATACACCTATTCTCAACACCTTCGGAGACAGGCTTGTAGAACTAACTTTGCACTCCTGCCCTCTATTTTTTTAAGCTTGGGAGCAGTTTGCAGTTGAATTGGGCAGCAGGGTGTTTTTTACTTAACGAGCCCTTCTGGAGAGATTGCCATGTGGTGGGCAGGGTGACGGCATAAATGTGTCTCGAGATGTGTGCCATCTCACAGGAGAGACAGCCCAGCCGGTGGGGAGGGCCTGCAGGCGTGCTGACTTGTGTCTGGAATGAGCTCCAAGGCTGTTCTCTGTAATCACAGTTCGCCTCGCCTGCCAGGCCCATCCCGGACACTGTCTTCGGGTGCCTTGTAGAGCCTGAGCTGCCGTGGAAGGCCTCCCCCATGCCCCGCTAGTCCTGTCTCCCCCGCAAGGCCAGTGCTCGTTCCACCTCTGGGAGGTCTTCTTGCCCCCGCCCTGCCCAGGCCTGGGGCAAGAGCGCCCGGCAGGTCGAGCGGGGGCATCGGCCCTGGGCACGTCTGGCCTGAGCCTGGGTCCTGAGCTATAGAAGGAGGGCCCGCAGACCCAACCCAGAGTTCTTGGGGATCAAGGGAGATGAGGTGCGTGGGGGTACCTGCGCAGAGCCCGGTGGGTTTCTTTCCCGGGGCCACTTGAGAGGAGAGAATGGTTTCAGCCTATATAGAATGACATTTTGTCCTGATTTATCGGACCCAATCCACACTGAACTGTATAGTGGAAATCATAAAATTCTGAGTGCCTTCCCTGCTGGAAGGGATTCCATGCATGTGGCACAGATTCGATTATTTGAATCTGATGAATAGCAGCAATTTTCTGGCCCCGTAAGCAGCTGTGGAACTGCTTCATTATTGATGAGGCCTGTGTCCACAGAGGACGGGCGCCCCGGCAGAGCCAGGGGCCACCTGGCGGGGGAGGTTTTCTTATACTCCTGATGGTGTGATTGCCGAGGAAACTGAAAACTTGCCTCGGACGAGGCCTGGAGTTCCCAGATTGAAAGGTGGGGCGGTAGTACTTGAGTTGGCCTGGCCTGTACCAGCCACGTGCGTTTGAAGGGAAATTAAAAGTCAGTCATGAGAGTCATTCTTACTAGCTAAGAGTTTGGAGCTACAGCTCTTCGTGGCTGGGACCCCAGAATCTTATCGCTTGCACAAGAGCTGCCTCTGCTTCCCTGTAGCTTGGGGGAAAGGTGGCTGTGCCCCACTGGACC